>APFE030493523.1:0-77036 GCA_000404065.3 Pinus taeda | reverse complement strand
AAAAATTGTAATTAAAAATTTATATTATAATTTTTTAAGTTAGGTTAATTTTATTACTGAAAAAATATTGTACACTGAGGCCTTGGCCTGTGCCTATCCATGCCTGAGTAATGGCAAAAAACAATAGAGACAAAGTCTAGACTGCCCATAATGGGAAACCAGTGCGAATCAAAAAACGATTTCAAAATTTAACTTGCTACCCACACAGGGGAAACTAGCAAATGCACACATTTTTTTAGCAATGTTCATAGTGAAACAAAAAACCAACTAAGGAACCTAAAGCCAACAATTTTTTTTCCCAGAACCCCATTAAAAAAAACTAGAAAGCAAAGTTCCAAAAACCTGAGTAAATAGACACATGGCAGGCTGTGTGGCAAACACGTGGCGAGCTGTGTGGCAGACACGCAGCAAGAAAAGTGGCTAACTAGGAGTGAGGTGTAGACGACGGGTGTTCCTCCACAATGAAGCACCTGTAATCCTCCATGTAGCCACCTGCCTGTTGCGAGGCCTCCGTGTTGCCTACCTGCTGCGTCGGATGTTCTTCCTCGATGAAACAACGATAAGGGTCCATGGCCTTGTCTCCGTGCTGGTCCTTGTCCGTTTCCTTCCCTGCTTGTCCCGTCTCCTTCTCCGTGTGCCTCTTCCCTGCTCTGTGGGTGCTCGTCTGAGCCATGTTTGGTTCAACTTTGGTGTGGCCACCTCCTTCAGTGGTGCGGCCACCACCCTCAATGTCCTGTCTCTCAATTGCTCTGATGCGACCACCTCCCGCAGTGGCCTACTCCTCAGTTGTGTTGGTACGACCACCACCCGTTGTGACCTGTCCCTCAATTGCTTGCTCCGTCTCGTGAAAGAAAATGGAGATGGTAGTAGTGATGATGGGCCTGTTCAGGGCTAAACGAAATGTGAATTGGGTAGTCTAGGGATGGAGTTGTGGATTGGATGGAGTGCCACTGGGAGGCGAGGCAGAAATGGAAGTAATGCTGCTGGGAGGCGAGGCAGGGGCCAGCGAATGGAGGCAGAAAGATTGAGAGTGGCCTCTTCGACTACGAGTGTTTGGGTAGCACCTAGGAGTCTGCTCGGCCAGAGAGGAAGGGGAATAAAAAATTAGAGAATGCTAGGGACGAGTCAGGCTCCCACTGCTTCCTCCCCTGTGACTGCGCATACAGTGTCATGTTCTCGTCATATTGTCTTCAGAAGTTTGAGAATTCCTTCCGGGATTGGGCTTAGAGTGATGCAGAGACTCAGTTGAATTTGCGGGCTGCTCAACGAAGGGACTAACAGCAAAGGCCGAATGGAAGACACAATGGCAATCCAGGCTCTGGGTGAAGTGAATTCCGTGGCCGAAATCAATGCAGCAGAGGAGGTGGCAGCGTCTCCCGGTGGTTGTGCGGGAGCTGGGTCCTGCAATGGTTTGAGGGCAGAGGCATTGTAGTGACAGAGGAGGATGGACAGGTGCAACGGTGAAGTTATCCCTGGAATTCATGTTTCCGCAGAGACTAGGTGGGTGGTTGCTTACAGGTTGGAGACGACGCCCCCTTAAATTTCATTTGTGGCTATTGTTAATGTCAATTTTAGACCACTATGCCAGTCTACGGAAGGCCATGTGGTCTAGCCACATGTCAATCCAATCAACCGCCACCTCATTATCCTTGTTGATCACTTGCATCGAGGAAAAATTCATATTATATTAATTACCACATAGTGATATATATATAATTTGAACAAATACATGTTAGAACTATAATACTTTTGGAATGTAAATTTGTATATATGTAACATAAAATAAGAAATTATAATTAATAATTAATAATATTATATAAAACATTAATACAATTGTAAATAACATAGCGACATATAATTTGGACAAATACATGTTAAAATTAATAATACCTTCTAAATGTAAATTTGCATATATACTTTGTAACATATAATGAAAAGTTTGTAATTAAAAATGAGTAACTAACCCAAACGAAAATAGTAACTAAAGTCAAATGATGGTTGCATCGCGAAGCTCTTGCATGAACCGATCCAAACAAAGTTTTTAGGATTAGGTTGAGATTGATTATATATATAAAATCAACGCATTAACGCAACTTTTGTAAGAATTTACAGATTCATTGGTGTCTCTAATTATTTTTGTTCAACCATTAGCATGATAGTGGATGTTTATACTATTGTAATTTCCATTTGTTTATACTAATCAAGTATCGACGGAATTGAAGCATGAATTCAGTGAAATTAGTTAGTCATTCACTAATAACTATTTACCAGTGAATTATGATCTTAATTTGTTGATGTTTAATGAATTTATTCTTAAACATTATGGCATATCTAATACTAAATCTAAACATTTAAACAAACTTTTTTCCTTCAGTTTTTTCACTCGGGGATTTTTCACTAGGCAAAATAAGGAGTATTCCTATTTCATTGAGTTTGATAAAATCTCTATTAAGGCTTCTCCTTCTCATCCTTTACATTCAATTAATTTACATTATAAAGCAAGGTTGCATTTGCATTTTCTTTTCTCTCGCTTAAAGTCCTCTTTTAGAGGCAAATACCTTGGTGGCCCATTCCAATCTTTGTATACCCTAGCTTTGATTTAACCTTCCATTCAAACCATTAAAATCAAGCAAACGGAATTTATGTATATAAATTTGCATTTCTTTTATTTTTAGAAATTTTATATAATACGATGCTTTGCAATATTTACAAATTATTTTTTTTTATATCAAATTGTAAATCTAGTTTTCATATTTATGACTTGTTAGTGTAACATTAATCTATTTTGGAAATAAAGGTGTATAGTGATATAATTTGGAGAAAGTACATTAAGTCTAAAATAATATTAATATGTTTGGTAAATATTAAATAAATAAATAGAAATAGAAATATATTAATAAATCTGTATTATATTAATATTAGAAATAAGTAATATTATTATAGTGAGTTAATCACACATTAGTATTATTATAAAATTATTATATTAATATATTATATTAGTTATTATATGTACTAACACATAGGTGTATATATATAATAGAGTTAGTATTATTGTAGGTTACATTGGATCTATATCATTGGCAACAATTAACATAAAATTATTTAGGATATATTAACATGGTATAGGTAATACTAACATAATCTTATAAGGATAATATAGGAGATAAGTATTAGTTTTTTAATAACTTATGTAAGGGCAATTGGGCTCATAACTAGTCAAAACCACCATCTTCAACTGAAAAGGGTATAATTTGGGGCCCTAACCGGGTGGTCTCCCTTGATGTTGATGGAGGTCATTTATTCCCATCAACATTTTTTGCCCTAGAAGGAGGGCCTCCCTCTGACAAGTGTATGTTGTGAGCCTTGTATTATAAAGTCTGTTTTTTTATAAAGGGTTCATAATAAACTTCTTGTTTGGAGTTGTATCTCTGAACCCTCAAATTGGAACACTCCAATGGAAATCACAAGACACTTGACAAAGGTAAAATTTGATGGTGAAGGTAATACTTGTACATTTGAACACATTCTTCAGTTTTCTCTAAATTTTACTCATTTTGGTATTGATCTTGATGAGCTTATTCTATGCAATTTTTAGTTTGACTTTTACAGGCCTTGCCAAAAAATGGTGTAAGATGCTTCTAGTTGCCTCAACCCACAGTTGGCATGACTGTGTAACTAATTTCCTTCATACATTTGACAGTTGTAATTATGATAAGGTATGCGATGAAATCGAGAATTCGAAAAGGTTAGAAAATCATATTTAGTTGATTTTATCCTTATATTTAAATTGGTATGTTTAAAATTCAAGTCTAAGGATCAACCTTCAAATAAAGAATTTATGGAATGGTTACAAAAAGCACTTTCTCTTTCTTCTTTTCCAAACATTTGAAGAAAAGGTATTAGTTGTTGAATATCTATCCACTATATTTAACATATCTAAATAGGTTGAAACAATTAATGCACATGTTGTTGATTTTAACAATTCTTCAAATCATATTTATCAATCAATTATCTATGATTCCAATGAATCTACTATTTCTATTAAACAATAAAGTCAACAAGCAACATTTTTAAATTAAAATTCAAACAATGTGCATTGTATCTCTAGTTTATCCCATGATGGTGACCAAATTCAACCTGAAACTCATTCTCACGAAAATGAAAATATTTCACATAAGAATTAATCTAAAAATTATTTGGATGAAAATGAAATCTCTTCAGATATGGAACTTTTCAAGTTCATCTTTGCAAATAGTTATCATTGTCTTTACCCAAATTTGTTTTATGAGAATATTTTTTTTACTAAACATTCATCAATTACATTTGATACACATAATTTTAAAGAAGATAAATGAATTGCTTGAAACATGATTCTAAGAAATCTCTTAAGGCTGAATTTGATCATCATGATAGATCTTATTTATTCTTAAAGAAAGAAGAGTGTTTTAGTCAAGTCATATATGATAACTATTTATAGTGTGAATGATCTCAATCTATTGGAATTAGTTAGAGTGGCATGCCCTTATCTATTAGTTAAATTAGTAAATTTGAGTTATAGGTTAGAAGTAGAGTTGTGCATGGGTTCATTGCTAAAATCTAGCAATATAATGGAGTTATTGTTAGTTAAACTCAGTATCTGAACTCTAGACATTAGTAGAGTCAGTAGGAGTTTAGTTGAGCAGTTATAACAGTTGTTAACTCATTGATCCCTCAGTTAACTGATCAATTTATTAAAAATAGACTTAGTGATCCATGAAAATCTAAATTGCCTAGTTGAGTGGAGGGAAAAGACATCAATGTATTTATTATTATATACTAGAGAGTGTATACATTTTGTGTGCAATAGGTGACACTCTTCTCTTAGGAATTGCACAATAAAATAGGGGCTTGTCTTATTATTTAGGAGCCAATTTCCTCAGGAATTGTGCAAGGAAATAGGAGTATTAGGAGGCCAAGATTTCGCTAAGTCTTTTGCAGATCAGTCTCAAGAGGAGGAGATCATAATTACAGTACAGGGTGTGCTTCATGTGGAAAGAAATCATTGTAATTGATTAATTTGTTTCTCATCTAATATAATATAAACAGAGGAGGGATTTCTCAGTTGGGTTCCCTTGTAAAATCATTGGGTTCCTTGTGTTTTCATGGTTGCAATTCATTGGACGCGCTTCTATTGTGTGTTTTCCTTCCCACAAAATCGTAGAAGAAATTTCAGTCTCTTGATTTTAGTTCAATTTCATTAGGAGTAGAAAATTTATTGCAATTTCTACATGGTATCAGAGCATCAGAAGACTACATAGAAACCTTGATATAGATATTATCTCATAGAAATTTCGATTTGCATATTTTTTGGTGCATCTTCTCTTCAGTGCAGGAAAATTTTCTTTCAACAAATTGAGGTTGGTGTTGTCACTCACTGCATTATGGGTTTCAAATGGTCAAAGTTTCCTAAGAGTAGTGACGTTTGGAGCCCATTTCCCAAGCCATATAAGATATTATATATGAATTAGACCCTCCCCATTACACAGTGCTCGGAAAGATCTTTCCAATGGTATATGGAAGTCCAAAAATGGACTACTCAAGTAGAAGATAAAGCATTTTGAAGGTGTACCTTGGAAAAGCCCAGCAAACCAAAAAATGGCCAAGTATGGAGGGAAAATCACAATCGAAGATCGGCTATCGGCATATTCCTGCGGCTCACACTTAAGGATTATTGGTGGTTCTCGGTGTTGAAGGCTGATATTAAAATCCCACAAATTCGCTGTCATCACAGGCACGTAGTCACAACATACTCCAAGAACTCATGGGGATCAATCTACAATATAATGTTGTATCACTGGGGAAGGACTAAAATAGTTTAACACATGAGAGGTGAAAAAAATAGGGATGTACGACCCCCTTTCTCTCTTTTCCACGTGGTGGTATCCTACACTTTGCAGTCCTGCATTATCAGCGATCGCAGGAACATGGAGGCTACTCCCCCAATAACCTTGCAGGATTGCAACCTTGTAGGGGCTGATTTTGTGATATAGGGTGAAATTGTTAGGGGAGGTCTGAATTTTATTAACAAAGGAAATGCTAACAAAACAAGGGTCATACATCCCCTTTCTCTCTTCTCCAAGTGGCATTGGCAATCATCGATCAGTGGAGGTTGTTGTTCCAAATGGTTGAAAATCATCAATATTGTGGTATAGAGAAAAATCATCGTGGGGCCGAGAAAACCAAATACAAAGGAAAATCATGAAAAACAGGGTTGAGCAAGCTTTTTTCTCTCTCCTCCAGGGGCCATGTGGAAACCTCTTATTGGTGCTTAGAGCTAGCATGGGAGATGATGTCATCAGTGGCGTGGTGGTACGAATGTTGACATGACACGCAGACAAGTGTCACTCCAATTTGGCGTTTTTAGGGGTCTTATGGGGCCATTTCTAAGGGACATGTGTCATAAATCAAAGGGTGACATGTGGAAAAGATGATGTCATCCCGCATATTGGGGATTGCAACTTCTTAATGTAAAAACTTAAGGGAAAGTGTATTCAATGCCAGATGCAAGATTGTGATTACGATAAGAAAAAAGGCCCCTCAGATGCGATGTTCCATAGGCTGTATTTCATAAGGTTTTTGTGTCTGTGATATCGACCAATGTGGTGTAAGGGGTAATTAAAGGTTTTTCAAGTAACAAAGGAAAAGGGCCCCACGTGACAATTGAAAGCCTTAGCACCCAAAGGACTAAGTGCTCGGTTCAAGCCCTCGATCACATAAAAGAAGAAGCGAAAGGGGGTTGTATTCCCAAGGGCGTAAAGGGAAGTCAGGCTTGCCTATTTCATGGTGTTCCTATGTTAAAAGGCTAGCATTCGAAAGGCTCCTAGGTACTCCATGAAACACGACACCAAACTTTTCAGGGCACTGATATTATCTAACAAAAAGTTAAAAGGGCGTATGAATTGGCAGTTGTTTCAAAGGTTGTTAAAGACTAAGAGTGACCCGGAACTGGCCGAGAGAGGATTAACCATGACTTACCATGAAAATGCTAGGACCAAAGGCCAACAAAGAAGAGTGGCATGAATATATTTCCAGAAACCATCATTTCAGTTGTGATGGATTAATTATGTTTTGTTGTTTTGATCACTCTATTGTTATTCTGTTTTTCTTTCAAGAAAGGAATCTCCTTGCTGTAATAGTTAGAGGATTTACGCTGAGATAACCATTCATACAGACAGCTGCAAATTTCCACTTGAAGATATTTCTGTAATTGGTTTTCTTACCCTCTCTCTCATTATAAAAGAGAGGAATAAACATTGAAGAAAGGTTCTGAATTCTAGGAAAAAACTACATGTGCTTCTAAAGTTGTATGGATTTGAGATCTAAATCTTTCAAAATATGAATGAAATAGTGGTGGTTCCCATGTTCGAGTATTATAGTATGTTGTTTCTTTGTTAAAATTCCATTATGTATGCACTTCATCTCTGATTTCAAGCAATTGTAGCTGCCAGATATATCTCTTATATTCTTACAGATTCATTGGTGTTAACTAGTTAATACATATCCCTGTATGCAAGTCTAAGATTATATCTTTAAATGTGCACTTCCTGAAATCATAGCATTCACTCTTCTTACATCCACCGATCTATCTTTAGCTCAGATAAGTATAGAAATCTTGATGTTTCAAGCTCTATGTGATGAGCTAGTATTCTCCTTCTCTTCTTTCATTATTCTGCAAAATTTGATTAAAATACAAATCCTTGGTTACTCGACCTCCACTAGTTTTTACCTTATTCTTGTGAATTGTATATGTGAAAGGATACCATAAATACATGGATTATGTCCTTGGATGAAGGAAACAAACCATGTTGTTATGTGTATATTTGTATATTTGCAACTATAATGTGTAGAAGATGCATATGATGCCTTCGGTTCCTTGAGGACCATATGAGATACATAGAATTTAGATGTGCCCAGGAATTGGTCTTGTAAGAAATCCAAGGTTGTCTTTGGGAGAGACAACATCTTTTAGCATCATTGTCGGGGATCTTATTGAAGGTTTTCTCCCCAGGATATAACAAACTGAACAGCCTTCATGTAGGTGATTGAAGTCTGTCTTGATTGCATTCATATCACCTTGGTGACTCCACACCCCCTCATTATCATTCATAACCTTGGATTTTAAAAGGCTTCATACTCACTCAGATACATCCCAAAAGAAAGCTCCATTTTTATCTGATCCAGAAAAGTTAATTTCCAAGAAATTCGGGAAAGAGAAAACCCCCCTGCTTGTACTACCATCTCATCAACATTTTCCACCTCCGCCTCCAATTCTCAGCCCACTGTTTCTCACTACTCAGGACTTACTCCTAAGGCCCTGACATACCCTGATTTTCCTCCAACCACTTTGGTCTCGACCCCAGTTCCTCAAGAAAAATTTAATCTCCCTCCACCAATCCAGATGGCTCTCTCGGGCTTTTTGCTAAATAAGTATGCACCTCTTAATTTACCTTAGCCTCTAAGTGCAATGCCCCAGAAACATCTAAAGCAACTACATAGGTTCAATGGGGAATATGCTAACATGACAAAGAGTCACATTGAAGCCTTCAGTTCTTTTTCTCATATCCTAGATGTGGATCAGCTGGATGTGGTCATGAGACTTTTTGTACAAAGTCTCGAGGGAGAAACCAAAAAATGGTTCAAAGATCTATCTAATGCCTCCATCACTATCTGGGAAGAGCTGGAAAATGCTTTCACCCATAAATGGGGAGAAAATAGGGATCATGAGTACCTCCTCATTGAGTTTAATGCCCTAAAAAAAAATCAGAAGGAGGATATTTCAAAATTTATCAAAAGATTCAATAAGCAATAGAATAACATGCCTGTTGACATAAAACCTCCTCCAACTGCGGCTCATTTTGTTTTCCTGGGATCTTTTGAGTCCGACATTGGTTTTTCCATGAGAGAAAGAAGGCCTCTCACTCTAGACCAACTTCAGATCGATGCTCTTGAAGTGTAAGTCAATATGGTCTCGGCAGGCAAGTCAAGGGTAAAGCAAGAAACTATTGAACCTAGAAGATGGAAAGAGGAGGCATCCTCCTCTGGTCAAGATAAGTAATCATCAGACCCAAAGTGGGACGAGCTGGAGAAACTTGTCAAGAGTTTAACACAAAAGGTTGGAAAGCTTGAATTGAGAACAAGAACCTTTCCATACATAACGCTCAAGTCAAAAATCGGGGCTATAACCCTCAATATAGAAGGCTTCCACTGCAGCTACTTCTAAGGGAAATAAAGGAACAATTTCATCATATCCCTCATCCTTTATACTTGGAATATGGTCCCGATGAACAATCATCAGATACACAAGAGATGCACGCAAATTGTATTATGCTTTTACCAAAGAAGAATATGAGAATATGGCTGACCAGGAGGCCAACCATGATAGAGAAGGAAAAATAGAAGAAGAAGATATGGATTATTATTGAAAACAAATTTTAGAGTTCATGCAAGCACAACCACAACGGAAGTATGATCTAAGATCTTCAAAGAAGAGGACTATAGAACTAGAACAAAAAAGGGAAGCTGCTCCACAAGTTTTCCCCCAGTACTAAATAAGGGCAAGGGTAAGATGAATCCTGACCCTTCCAAGATAAAAGTCTCCTCTAATGAGGAAAGAACTAGTTAGAGGGACACATAGAAAAAGAGACACCTATTCTACCGAAAACGTCCAGTGGCTAGGAAAAAGGAATAGAGCCAGGAGGTACAGAAAAGGTACAACTTGCATTCAATCTCTAGAAGGAGCTTGAGAAGGTAAATAGGTTGAGCTTCTAAAGTAGCCTATTTATAAAGCTCAGGTCTCTCAATTTATGTATCCCTCTATCTCAGCACCAACCCATGATAGTTTAAACCTCTAGGAGGAGAGGCCAATGGTCGTTTTTTGGCCACATGTGGAAGATTTGGATCCTTCTACTGCACCTTTTTATTTGAATTTAGTGATCCATGACCTTTTTTTGCATAATTACATGCTGGATTCAGGAGCCTCACATAACCTCATGTCGTTATCAGTAATGGAACAACTAGGCTTGGAAATCACTAGAACATACAAGGATTTGTACTCCTTTGACTCCAAGAGAATCAAGTGCTTAGGCATGATAAAGGATCTGGTGGTAAACTTGGCTCGGATCCTGGTGAAAAGTGTGGTAATGGATATAGTGGTGGCTGATATACCTCCTCATTTTGGAATGCTCTTATCCAGATCTTGGGGTTCAAAGGTAGGTGGCTCTATCAAGATGGATATGACTTATGCCACCATTCCCACTTTTTCAAGTGAGCAAAGAAGGTTGTATAGCGAATCTTGGCTTTTGAAAACCATGAACCCAGCTAAAGGCTCAAAGAAATCCCCAGTGCATGGGAAAGATAATGACATCTCTTGTCTGTTCCTAGAAGAGGATGAGACCTTCCTAAACGAAACATCAATACACCTAACAGGGCAGTCAGAGCACTTGCGACCAAGTGAAAATAAAATATGGAAATTATACTTCAATGGAGAAACTCGATGGAAATGGAGTTGGAATATTGTTGGTATCTCCAGAGGGTGCCTGATAACCCTCTCGTTGAAACTGGAGTTTGAAGCGACCAACAATGTGGCGGAATACGAAGCATTAATCCTTGGGATACAAACAACAAAAGACATGAATATTGAATGCCTTACAGTCTACGGAAACTCTGAGCTATTCGTAAGGAAAATCCAAGATCAATGTCAGGCCAAACACCCCGGACTGAGGCCATACCGAAATGAAGTGTGGCACTTAATCAATAATTTCTTCCTGGCCTTAAACATCCAGTTTCTTCCCAAGGAAGAAAATAGGATGGCTAACTCTCTTGCGGTATCTGCAAGAAATTTCAGGCCCCCACAAAATCCACTCCTCAGATATGAGATAGAAGTCAGACACATGTCTTCAATACTTGATAATGTTAAACACTAGCAGGTATTCAAAGAAGACAAGCAGGTCAAAATATTCATAGAAATCGTTGGGGAGTTTGTCGACTCCACCATCAATCAAGAAGAAGAAGAAGCATAACAAGAAGCCACTCCATGGAAAGACACAATGGTTAGGAAAAAAATTACAACTAAAAGGGAACACCATCCCTCGTGGACGTGTTCCACTTGAAAGACTTTTCAATAAAGATGACATAGCGTCCAAACAAATGGCCCTAAAGAAGGATGAGCAAGTAGAGGACTACAACATCGAATTAGAGGAGGAACCCCAGATGATCACGTTGTCCAAAGGAATCCCCTTGCAATACAGATAGAGGTATTTAGATGTGTTCAAAACTTAAAAAGATGTATTTGCTTGGTCTTATGATGATTTTAAATTGTTTGATACAAATATTATTCAACATAGAATTCCTTTGAAGGGTGGGATAAATCCATGCAAAAAAAAACTTAGATAAATAAACCCACTCTTACTCCCCTCCATTGAAAAGGAGGTAAGGAAGTTGTTGCATGACAAGATCATAGTCCCTCTAAGATACTCTGAGTGCATAGCTAATCTGGTCCTTGTCCGTAAAAAGAGCAGAGAGATATGGCTATGCGCTGAATTTCAGAATTTAAATAGGGGGTCTCTAAAAGATAACTACCCTCTTCTCAAGATGGATAATATATTGCAAAAGGTAGTGGGTGCAGCCAGAATGTCCATGATGGACGAATTCTGAGGATATAACCAAGTGGCGGTCCACCCTGAAGACCATAAAAAGATTATTTTCACCACCCTGTGGGGAACCTTCATGTATGGATGCATGCCATTTGGGTTGATAAATGCAGGGGCCACATTTCATAGACATATGGACATAGATTTCATGGGCGAGCAAGATAAATTCGTGATATTCTACTTAGACAACATCACAGTATTTTCCAAGACTGATGAAGAGCATATCCTTCATTTAAAGCTCACCTTTGAGAAGTGTAGGAGGTATGACCTCTCCTTGAATCCGAAGAAATCTCAGTTCACCCTAAGTGAGGGAAAGCTGCTTGGACACATAATGGCCTAGAAAGGAGTAAAGATTGATCTAGAACAATTCAAAGACATCAGCCTTATTCCTTTGCCCAAAAACAAGAAAGAACTCCAAGCCTTTTTGGGGAGGATAAATTTCTTAAGGTTATTCATACCCAACTATGCTGATATAGTTAAAGGTATCACAGACATTCTCAAGAAGGAGAATTAAGTTAAGTGGAGCTTTGTCCCCCATGATTCTTTCACTAGGATCAAAGAATCTTTGGTTGAGGCTCCAATGCTAGTCATCCCCGATTATTCAATGCCTTTCTACATATTTTCTTTTTCCTAACCACATATCATTGTTGTTGTACTGTTACAGAAAAATAAAGAAGGTTACGAGCAGCCCATTTCCTTTTCCAATCAGGTCCTAAGGGATGTTGATCTAAAGTATAATATACTGGATAAATAGGCCTATGCACTGGTCAAGGTGCTAAAATCATTCTGCATGTATGTGCTATAATATGGAATCATAGTGTTCATCCCAATGACTACAGTCAAGGACATTCTGGTGTAGGGAGACAACGAAGGAAAGAGGGGAAGATGGATAGTTGAAATATAGAAATATGAGTTAGAAATAAAGCCTACCAAGCTCATCAAAGGCCAAGGGTTGGCCAAGATATTATCTGAATCCAACTTCTAAGCTCTAGGGATAAGCATGATCACAAAGGAGGGAAAACTAGAGGAGGAAAAGATTAGAATCAAAACAACTGAGTAGAAGATCTATTCCAAATATGAGGGATTGCCCAGGTATAAGAACATCATTCATTACCTCTTATTCCTAATATGACCATTGGGACTGGATAGATCTAAATGCCAGAGTCTGAGATTATAGGGACAGAAATACATTATATCTAATGGACAACTCTATTGGAAGGACTTGGTGGGAGTATTTCTACTATGTGTGCTTGAGGGAGAAACTCGTGAAGTGATTGAGGTTTTCCACGGAGCATTTTGTGGTGGACACTACAATTGGAAGACAACAACACATAAAATCCTTAAATCAGGATTCTACTGGCCCACGCTGTTCGGAGATGTTTATTCCCAGAATAGGTCATGCCAAAAATGCAAACTGTTTGTTGAAAGATAGAAGTTTTCTCCTCTCCCTCTAATTCATGTGCACATAGAGGAGCCTTTTAGACAGTGGGGATTGGAATTCATTAGAGAAATAAATCCACCTTCTAGCGACCAACACAAATGTATTTTAACAACCACTGACTATTTCACCAAGCGGGTAGAGGCTATCCCAGCCAGGAATGTTATTGATTCAGTGGTGATAAAATTCATGGAGGAGAACATACTGTCCCATTTCAATGTGTCCTTTTAAAATCATCATTGATAATGCACAGGTCTTCAAATCTGCCAAGTTCACCAACTTCTGCCACAAATTCAACATCATTATTGGACACTCTGCTACATACTACCCTCAAGGGAATGGCTTGTCCGAGTCTTCTAATAAAACCATAGTGAGATTTATAAAGAAGACCATCACTGAAAATCAAAGGAATTGGGACTCTCAACTAAGGTTTTCTCTATGCCATAGGGCTAACTGTGTCACACCCAAAAGATCCACTAGTAAATCACCCTTTGAGCTAGTATATGGAAAAGCTTTCGTTTTGCCTATCCAATTAGAAATGCCAGTAGCTAAGTTTCTACAAGAAGCCAAGAAAGAACCAAGTGCCTTGACTAGAAGAATGAATCAGCTGGTGGAGCTTCACGAGAATAGAGAGCGGGTGGGGGCCAAACTGTCAAACTACCAACAAAGGATGAAACCTATGTTTGACAACAAGGCTAAGGATAGACCTCTTCAATAAGGAGATTTAGTTCTCAGATGGGATGTCAGGCGAGAAGACAAAGGTAAACATGGGAAGTTTGATTCATTATGGTTCATGGGAATTTTGATTCACTATGGTTTGACCCTTTCAATGTTGCATAAGAAAGGGGAAAAAGCACTTACATGATTGAAAAATTGGATGGTGAACTATTGGAACTGCCTATAAATGGTCAATTTCTAAAATGTTATTTTTAAAATTAGAGACATCTGTCTCTTGCTCATTGCGAATATCTATTGTGTATGTTGAAATTGTTATTCTAGCCAGAACAATGACAAGAAGGACCTCAACAAAATAAAATGTTTTCACTACCATGAATATGGACACTATGGAAACAAGTGTCTGCATAAGAAATCGAGCAAGGAGCCTGTAGTAGGAACAGGAGGAGATTATCTAACATCTCAATTCAAGTTATATTTCACCCTCTTTGCTTGCATGGCAAGCATAGTATGAGGGAGTGAGTGGTACCTAGATTCTGGTGTGTCATATCATATGACAGGAAATAAGGAATTCTTTAGTAGCCTAGGGGGTAAGATCTCCAATTGCACATATAATTTGGAGATGATGGGAGGTATTGTACCAAAGGAATTGGTATTTTAACCTTTAATAGGGAGCCAGGCTCCCATCTTCACCTTAAAAATGTTATGTATGTGCCTGGGCTAAAGAAAAAATTGATTTTTTTTAGTTGTATTGGAGGACAAAGGCTATGATGTTGTATTCAATAGGGGCAAATCTTTTCTAAAGCATGGTGCCACTGGGAAAGTGAAACAGATTGGATTTAGAGTGAAAATTATCTATAAGCTAAAGGAATATTTCACCATGCATGCAGTTGTACCTCTAGGAGTGAGGTGGGGAAATATAGAGCCTTAGACCCAGAGTTGCAAAGAATTGGGCAGGGTCCATAGGAGAGCAGTAATAGTGGCAATATACTTTCATCATGGATCATTACCTTGCTATACGGGCTCATAGCATTTAGTATCAAGAGGATCAGTTTCATTTGGTGTAGTCAGATATTGTGGAGCACAGAGAAATGTTGACAACAATGCAGGAGGCTTAGTAGCAGAGTCAGTAGCAATGTAGATTTCCAAGGAGACAATGTAGAGACTAGTAGCAATCAGATGCTCAGGAGACATTTGTAGCTTAGATACACAATTGGTTTAATATTTTGGATGCTTCTCAATTGCAGTTGTTCTAGTAGAAACAACAACAGTGAGAGGTAGTGTTATTTGTGATACAATACATTCCACAGGAGTTAGATTGGCGTTGTGCATAACCCTTTTCTTGCTAAGAGGTAGTGTTGGAATTATAGAAAGAAAAGGCTTCATTTGATTAGTGCCTTAGCCAAATGGAGAAAATTCAATTTTCCACATCAACAAGGTGAGTTGGACTACAGTTATCTAGAGTGGCATGGCCTTGTCTACTAATTAAATCAATAAATTTGAGTTATATGCTAGAAGTAGAGTTGTGGATGGGTTGATTACTAAATTCTAGAAATCTACTAGAGTTATTGTTAGTTACACTCATTTATCTGAGCTCTAGTCATTAGTAGAGTCAGTAGGAGTTCAGTTGAGTAGTTAACAATTGTTAACTCACTGATATCTCAGTTAACTAATCAATTTACTAAAAATAGACCCAGTAATGCATGAAAATTTGAATTGCCTAGTTGAGTGGAGGAAAAAGGCATCAATGTATTTATTATTGTATACTAGAGAGTGTATACGTTTTGTATGCAATAGGTGATATTCTTCTATTGGGAATTGGAAAATAGTATAGGGTATTATCCTATTCTTTAGGAGCCAATTTCCTCATGAATTGCACAAGGAAATAGGAGTAGGAGGCCAAGATTTGGCTAAGTATTTTACATAGAAGTCTCGGGAGGAGGAGATCAAAATTGCATGTAGGATGTGCTTCATGTGTGAAGTAGTCATGATAATTGATCAATTTTTTTCTCATGTGATATAATACAAACAGAGGAGGCGTTTTTCCCATTTCGGTTCCCCTGTAAAATCATTATGTTCCTTGGGTTTTAATGGTTTCATGTCACTGCATGTGTTTCTATCGTGTGTTTTCCTTTTCGCGGAATAGTAGAAGAAATTCCAGTCTCTTGATTTCAGTTTGATTTTAGTTTGATTTCATTACAAGTAGAAAATTTCTTGCAATTTCTACACAATCATTATCAATTTCTCACACTCCCGATAACTCATGTATGCCTCAAAATGAGGACTCTCCTTTTATCAATATTACTATTAAAGTGTTTGATTTTAAAGCCTCATCAAATCATAATGAATTTTCCATTTCTATTTATGTCTATGACTTATCTCAACCTCCTATTTTTTATCCCAATCGTGAACCTCTATCATTTCCACAAGTAGAAACTTCCATTAATCTTGATTGTATTATTCCAACCAATACTTATGGGAAGGAATTTTTTTTTTTAATATCAATTTTCCTCTAACCGTAGTTTAGATAGTAATGGTTGGCATTCTAAAAAGCTAACTTTAAAATCTCATCAAGTGAGTCAATAAAAGTGCATAAAATTCAAAATCTAATTGATCAACACTTGACCCTTCAAGCACTTGATAGTATAGATTCATCAGTTTTCCAACCATTTGATTCATCCAATAACCTTCTTAGGGATCCATTTGAAGGTATTTTGGATAACGCAGTGAATAAGATAATTGCTAATAATTTTACTCATGTACATAACACTAACATTTGTTCATCCATTCTTCCATTTGACCTCCTTTAATATTTAATTAATATTCTTCCATTAGAGATTTGGTTGGAGGAAACCTTTGAAGAGAGGATGATTGTAAATAAACTTGTTTTTGTAAATACATTAGTAATAGATGTCCATATTGAATTTAGATTTATTTTAATAATATTCTTACTCTTGTTACTAATGTTAGTTTTATATATTTATGCAAAAAATAAAGTGCTTGCTTGGTTGCATTGGAAATATGACTATACCTAGTCATTTTCCCGATAGAATTAGAGTAGAAGTAGATTTAGTCAGGTTTAATTTATCTATTTTTTTTAAATAAAGAAATTATAGTATCTTTATAAATAAGAATGAGTCTTTACAATTGACTCAATTATCATCTTACTTATAGAGGGTTCATCATTCGTGAAGCTTTACATTTAATCATTAACTTATGATGGAAAAACTCACATAATAATATGTGAACTCAAATATGATGCTCACGTTTATTAAACATAATTGCATTAGGATTAGAATTAAAAATTTAAATAAGGGATTAATTAATAAAATGAATTACAAGACAAAATATTCAAATCTTGACATACAATATCATCTCATGCATTCTTTTCATATGTCAATATTTTGTCTTGTGAAGAATCCTTGTAGTACATTGCTTACCTTTTAGATTAAATAATTTAATGATCTACAACATATGCAAATTGGGAGGAAAATGTAACATGTTTTTCATATTTTTATATACCCTTCATGTGAAAATATATTAGGTAAAGTTATTCTTCTAGGTATGTGAACATGTTGATCTTCATCCGCCATTAGTTTCAACTTTTCTTTTCTCTTTTATTTATATTTTTTCTCTTATTTTTTGTCTTCTTCCTTTTGTAGGTATTCAATGGTTTGGTTTGAGAATTTGATTTTTCTATAAAAAACTATTGTGAAGAACAATCATCATAATGCCTTCAGGGAGCTTTCTTTTCTAGATTTTTCTTATTATTTTATTTATACTCTCTTGAAACAGATGGTTAGTCTTATTCCTAAAACTTGATATTTAAGACTTGCAAGTTTAGTTTTCAAGCAAGATTTGTGAAAAAAGTCTAATAAGGCACTTAAATTGTAAACTTTAAATCACAAATATGCTTTAGAATAAAAGCCTTATTTATGTATCTCTTAACAAGATAAAGATCTAATAATATTAACATAATCATCATTCATACATTTTTATGTTAAGCCCTTTTATTTTGTCTTGTAGATTTTTTCTCATGTCTCATTCTCTTGATTAAATTCTTTGTGATTTTCTAACATTCCATTTTATTTTAGATCTTTGATTTAGTTTGATTTGATTTTTATTTCATTTCATTTTCTAATAAAACTAAATGGGAGAATACTTTTAATGATTATTGGGCAATTGGTTTATGCTCTATTAGTCATAAATTGAATCTTATCTTTAAGGAATCTTCCTATAAAGATGATTTCATTATGCTGACTTGTGACTTCCTTAACTAGTCAAGTCCCTCACTTTTAAATGGCTATGACACTTTAAGTTTAATTTTTTCCATCATTATCTAATGAACTATTTCTCAACCCCAATTCTAAGAAAGCAAAAAATATCTATTAATAGTTGCTTTAATGTAATTAGCTCTTGGGAAGCAAGGCTATTCAAGCAAAGATTAGTTACCTAAAAGTTTTTACGCCATCCCTTACTCTTAAGGAGTTGATCTGCCTTCCCGTCTATTAAGTAATATCTAAGAGATTAACAATAACCATAGTCCAACCTAAAAAAAAATTAGTTGGAGGATAAGAGGTCTCATTATGAGTCAATCTACCATGATCATAGGCCCTAACATAGTGACATTACCACTATTGGTCACCAAGCTAGGGAAATGGCTTTCAGCCGCAAGCTTGAAGGACAAGAAGTCTCATCATGATCCGACATGTTTAATTTGTTAGTTCCCTTGAATGGAAACATTATCAGTTGATTACCAAGCCAAGATAATGATCTTCAGTTGACATCTAAACAAGATTTTTTTGACTATATATTTATTTCTAATAGATGGGACACTAACATCTAAAAGGGTTAAAAGGCATCCTTGTCGATGGTATGGATGCCCACAGTAGCAGTGGTCATGCCTATGATATAGAAGTTAATTCAATACTACAATTTACTTGATTACCTTGTTTTCTCAAAACTGATTGTCGACGAAGTTTACTGTTGCATATACAAAGTTTGCTAGAACACATGATTCGTTCATGGACAATGATGGAAATGATTTTTTTTTGTTAACTCTACATGTAAGGGGAAAACATGTTAGGATATTTTAAATTTGTCATTTTGTATCATTTAATCACCATTCCTTCATTTTTACAGTTTTTGCACCTTTAATCAAAGATAATTGTTTCACCCATTGTGTCAAAAAATGTTGTGGCAAACCAACAACTCCCATTTTTACATTATTATCTTCATAATAATAATGGGGACCCTCTATTTTAATTTTGGAAAACTCCCTTCTTTGGCATTTTGGTGACTCATAATTTCTTTGGTCTTTAGTGTTTTCCTTCGAATCTTTTTCAAGATTTAATCATGTTATGGCCATTGTAACTTTTGGTTGCCACATCACCTCACATTTTGCATTTGGTTTTGCTTATTAGCGTTTCCTTCATATTTTCCTACATCTAAAAAGGGGTGATTAGCTAATCTATTATAAATAGTATTATAATTATAAAAAGCATTATATTATAAATTTTTAATTAATGTACAAATATTTAAAAATATATACATTTTAAATTTTATGTTGGTCATTGGATAATCTAGCGATCCCTGTGTGTTTCATGACATGGCTTAACCATCTCTCGTGGATCTGTTAAGTCTGGCAATGTGTTCGTTTACTAACACCTGCGAGTTTTGGTGTAACAAAAATCATGATTCCAACAAGTGGTATCAAAGCCAAAGGTATCAAGTTTGAATCACACCCGACTCGCATTGAGGGAGAGATTATTGGGCATTGGATAATCCAGCATTCCTTGTGTGTTTTGCGACATGGTTTAACCCCTCTCATGGATCTGTTAACTCTAGTGATGTGTTTGTTTACTAACACTTGCGGGTTTTGATGTAACAACAATCGTGATTCCAACAATAGGGACTTTAGAGGCTCCCTCTCTATGCCTAAAAATTGTGCTGATGAAGATGACTAATCATCTATAGTTCTAGTACTGGAAGAAAGTATAGAGGGAACCTCTCGACTCCTTATAGAGGTGGTGATAGTGTATTTCAATACCATAGTATAAGGGGCATTGAAAAATAAGGTGTATCTCCCTCTTTGGCTCCTAAAGGTGGTACATTTGGAAAATCCTATCATATTGTGGTATAAGGCAATGTTCCACCAAGACTATGAAAGGGAATGGAACGGGTACAGGTAGGGAGACACACAAGGGGGCATGTGTGGGAATACCCTCAAATTTTAGGGAAATTTACGGGGGACAGGGGGATGTCAAGGTACATAAGTTTTTTTAAAACACACAAACACACACACACACACACACACACACATATATATATAGAAATTCATATTCAATGATGAAATTTAAAATACATTGAATCACACATAATTGAATTCAATAATGAAATACATTGATCCATATTCATCATTCTAGAATCTAATTAGTACAAAGGAAAATAAACTATAGTAATACTAAAGTCTAAAGACTGAAATAGTAAATTGATATAGCTCAACCTCAAAAATAGTAAAGAGTGTTAAGTCAAAGAAGCAATCTAAGGTCATCCATATCTAGAGTCAAGACTTGAAAGTTAAAACTGAAAATTAAAAGTGGACAATGAGCATTGAAGGAGTGTTGCAAGGGAGGAGAGGCAACAATTAACTAGTAATTCAGACAGCATAGCACAGTACACTGAGTAGAGGTAAGCTTGGTAAGTCGAATGAGTGAGTTAGGGATTGAAAATTAGTTTAGGTTTTGATATTTATTATGTATTTTTTTTTTTTTAAACTTATTTAAAAAAATGTTTTCTTATCATTTTTTTTTAAGGGTTATTAGACAAAATTGAAGGGGACACATCCCCCCTTCAAAAGGGGTGCTTTTGGGCTTGGTTATATTGATTAAATTCTAGTTCCAGGGCCTTATACATGATAGAATCCCATGGAAACATTGCAATTCCCCCAATCCTGAAATCCTAAAAATGTCTAATGTATTTTGAGAGGGATGTAAAATTTTACTTTCTCCATACGAAATCCAATGACATTAGAACCACTCTCAAACATCTTGAGTCATTTAATGCTAATGTTAAATATTTAAGTAAAAGGGTGAAAATAAAATATAAACAAGAATTCCATTTTTACTTTAAGAATTTAACATTACCATTAATTACATAGCATCAATAGGGCTCTAGGGTTGAATATTAAGCTTCGCCACTCATAAATTATTGTTTTCAAGCAAAATGAAGGGGGAACGCCTAACCCTTTTTGAGAAAGGGTGCCCACAAGCACCCTTTTTGTGGAAACCTGTCCTCGACATTGGAGAAACATTTCCCCCTGTGTCTCCCCAAAAGGGGGACATGGGGAAACATTTCCCTAGGCACCCCCCTATCCCAGGTGCATGGGAAGTGTTGGTTGTGTGCACCCCACTGTGGGGGACACATCCTCATGGAGCGCTGGTGTATGGTGATTTTTATCTATCAAGAGTCGATGGGAGCCAACCTGGAGCTATCCCAAAATGATTTTGAGTGAGTGCATCCAATGTATGCAATATAAAGGGGGCATAAAATAATGCCATTACACTACTCCAAAAACTTCTCTAACTAGAAAGATTCCTTTGAGCTCATGATCATTGGGTGTGAGATATAAGTGACTTGAATGTACAATCTATAGATATCCTCTCTTATAGCTTGGTTCAGTACCTGTTTAGTTGACAAGAGATGGCATAGTGCATCAAGGGGTAATCTGAATAAGGGAAGTCACTCTAGGGAGATAGTAACTGTCTGAAGAATTTGAGATGCCTATTAGAACCAACCTTGCACCCATCCTCACAAAGGACTAAAGTGAGAATGGAGAGCCATACCCTTATTGGCTATTTGGGGCATATGGAAATGGAGAAATGGCAAAATCTTCAGCTCAAAGGTGGAAACAAGCTCTTCTATAACTGCTTCTATAATAGCCCTATACAGTGCCCTCGATATATACGGGAAGAACAACAACAATAATGGAAGGAAATATGAGTCAACAATCTACAGGTATGACAGTGGAAGAAGAACCATGACAAAGAATACTTCGGCAACACCATGTGCATATTTCGACGGTGCTGCTCAACATGGTATTTGTGCATGTGGTGTTTACATCAGAATTGAAAATGCACAAGCTATAGAAATCTATTGGAATGCTGGTCCGGGGACAAACAACAGAGCTGAAGCAGTGGCTTTAGCTGGTCTCCTCTCCTTCAGCATTTTTCTTGATATTCCGAATCTGCAAATCTATGGAGACTCCAAGGTAATAACTGACCATGTTTTGTCAAAGAAACACATAAAAAACATTCACCTTGCTGGATGGTTGGACAGGATTGCAGCGTTATGGAACCACTGGAAGGACTATTCTATTTCTCATATTGATAGGAACAAAAACAAAAAGGCTGATGCTTTATCTAAAATGGGTCTAACCTCGCCCCAAGGCTTATGGAGAATGCAGATAAAGGCGGACAGCAATATCTACTAGATCCAGGATTTTCATTATCAGGGCATATAGCATCAAAGAATGGTAGAAAATTTTGGTTGTTTTATAATTGTCTGATTCATATATGATAGTTCTAGCAGTGTAGGTACTTCTTCCTTATTTTGTAACATACATTGCAGTTTTTGAAAATTTTTTGATCTCTATCTCATCTAATATCCACTCAGTTTCCAGGTATGTATCCTGGAAAATTTTCATTATTTTTGTCAGTTTTAAAAGTTGGGATATGTTTTCAATCTACAGTTTATCATCAAGCAGTAACATAGACATTGTATATGTATATCAATCATGGATCATAATACAAATATATAGTTTTTTTCGTGCTGATAAAAAAAAAAAAAAAAAAAAAAAAAAAAAAAAGAAGAAGAAGAAGAAGAAGAAGAAGAAGATAAGAAAAGAAAGAAAGAAAGAAAAGAGAAAAAAAAGAAGTGAGAACCTTCGAGGAGAAAATTGCAAGGTAGGGATACCTCTCGCACCTAGTGGAAAATTCTCTAAGAGGTCAAACACTATGGAAGAAGAAACTAAGTGGAAAACAACCTTGAGGTGTAAGGAGTGCACACCAACTCTATGTAAATGATTAGTTGTGGAATCATCCACTTACAATAGATGATGCGCCTGAGTAGCAAGGTTTGTACAATCTCCAATCTAGTCCAATCTATCTGCCACGAACTCAGTTCTTAGATCTTAAAGCCATGGAGAGCCTGTGTCACTACATTCAGATGAATTTCAGGGTTAAAATTTGAAATTCGCGGAACATTAAGGCCAGTCGAATTAATTCTACAAAGATTCGTTGAACTCGAAAATAAATCTTCACTTCACATTCAAACTGGAGTTGATATGAATTTATGGTGAATAAATTTGACTAATTTAAAATCGACGACAATGAAATTCGGCAGAGGCCTTGAAATTCATTGGTGGCAGTAAAATTAAAAAGAAATATAGCCATGTGTTTTTTTTTTTTTTTTTCCCATATTTTTGTGCATTCCCTGTGGTTTTGTTGGGAACCCATGGTTTTAATTACCCCCAAGGGCGTCGTGTGGGAGTGTATTATCGATTTTCCCTCCTCTAGGCTCCATCGTATAGGGTTCCAACATGACAATATCCATGAATTAGTCAATTTATAACTAGTGTCCTCGACTATGTATCGATGCTCCAGTTGTATAACACACAAGTGATGAAAAATAAGGTTTCTTCTAAGCTAGTAGCAGGCTTATGGTGGTCACAAAGTTGCAAGGTTAACTTGGAATGTGTGTAGCCAGTTGCACAAGTGTTTAATTACACACATACACACACACAAACACTTGCACACCCACACAAACACTTGCACACACACATATATATTGTTTTTTTAATATGTCAAATTTAATGTTGAATTTTATTACAAAAATTTCCACTGTCGAATTTTTATTGAACTTTAAGGTCGTCGAACTTGAATTTGAATTGATCCACGTAACATAATGAGAGTTGTGGGTTTGATAATCGCCTCCATGAGATAAAATTTCAAAGATGTTCTTAAATTTATTTGAAAAGTGATTGCCAATTGAAGAATAATTGGAAAGAGTGATTGTGCTAAGCATTGAACAATGGAAAATTAACATTAAGTTCCATAATGAAGTAGGCATAAAGGGGAGACAGAACAAAGAAGCAAAGAGAAGCAATGAACTCTCAAATGTTCTCTAGGGAATAAATAGAGGTAGGCTCAAATTTGGATGAAAATATTTCTTACACAACCCTTTACCACCACAACATTCACAACATTCATTGTATCACCTCATTCACTAATTTATCGATTATATATATTATTCATCCTATATCGTTTTCAACTTCTTCTCCTTGTTTATCTTTTGAACTTCATTGTAGGATAATAACAGTCATCAATTACATTGTTTGTAACTTACTCCTCACTTAGTTTTCTATCAGTATGGAATTCCTATATATTCCTGTGTTTAAAAAGGAATAATAAAGTAACCATTGTATTTCATGCTCCACTTCACTTTTGGCTCATACTGCCTTAGAATCTTGGAATTCCTCTTTGTGAATGTGCAAAATATTTTTGAGTTATTTTTGAACTAAATTGTAGGAGAATACAATCAATACATTTAAGACATATACAACCTTTCGTCCACAAATAGATGGGCAAATAGAGGAAGTGAAGAAGATAATGGTGCAACTTTTGAGAGGTCGTCACTCAAAGCATCCAAGGACCTTCGAAGAAAATTGGATATATGTTCAATATTCCCATAGGGTAGTCTACACGCCCACCACAAAAATTATTTTGGATATTTACCAGCTTCATGTTTAGACATTGTATATGGGAAGCCTAAAGAATAGAAGGTGGAAACCGCGATGTGTAAGACAAAAAATATCAATGAAAATCATGGATATCCCTCTACAAGTTCAAGGGAAATTGAAGAATCTCAACAATAATGTAAGTCTAAGCATGAATAACAGGACTATCCAATGTAGGAGACATACTAGTTTCACCTTATCAAAGAAACATTGTAAGGACTAGGAAAGACAATTAAGTCCTTGTGATATGTGTCTTTTGAATTGTTAGAATATGTGGGCAACACAAACAACCGTTACTTGAAAAGAAGGAAAGAATTGGAGCCATCCTTTATAATTGGTATTATGCAAAATACAAATATATGTACGAGGTATATTAGGACTTTTATAATTCAGTAAGATAACACCCAGGTTTGTATCATTGTAATGATATGTTGAAAGAAGAGTCACAACAACAATTCTCAATTGTTGGAACTTTCTGCAATTATATTGGTTTTGAATCTTGATATTGTAAATTGGAAAAGCAGAAACAAATTAGAAGTAATTTGAAACATTGGCCATCCAATAATTGTAACTCCCCCACAAATCATTAGATTATTAACATTTCTTGAGATATCACAAAAATATAACTGAAGAGGGTGAAGGCTTCCTCGTCAATAATCTGAACATGTTTCCCCAATAATAATGGCAGTTCTGAATGTACATTCATTTGTTTAAGATGAGTAAAAACTCAGATAAAAGCACAATTGTTACTGAAGTTTAAAAGAAGACAGAAAACAATTTTCATGAATTAAAATCACGTGATTACAAGGTAAAAATTGTTGGCATGTTAAATATTTGTATGAAGAGGACATTTCTCCTCATTAATGTTTGCCAAGTTGCAGGTCTTTGTTTATAATACAAATGGTTAAAATGCAATGTTGGAATTACATTAAGAAAATTTATGGTTAGAACTATTAGATCAGACAATTGCACCATAAAAAAATAGTTGGAATACATCTATAAATTTTATGATACTTCCAGGCTATGAAAAATGTCAAAGCATCATGTTCCAACTTCGGCAACATGTCCAAGAACAATTCGGGAAGAAGGTGACTCCATCTAGTCATTAGAGAACTTTTGAGGTCTAAAACGGGCCTCTTAAGAAAAATGTACAACCAAAATAAACTCTATAAGAACCAATAGGATTCAAAATGATGATGTCAACCATGGGGAATGATTCACCATTTTGGGGTAAAAATGTTAAATAATAAAAAATAATAAAATAATAAAACTATTTTTTCAACTTGTATTTTCAAGTTATCTCCTTAAGATTTTACTCAAATTTTGAGCAAGAGTACTCGTAGGATGAAATTTTTAATTCCTCATCCACAAAGTACCCATGTTGCATACTTTTAATGGACTCTGCTACATGCAAAATGAGAAATACATGAAAAAATGTGATTACAATCATGTTTTTCCATGTATTTCTCATTTTTCTTGTACCAAGGTCCATCGAAAGTATGCAACATGGGTACTCCTTGTTCGATAAGGTTGTCATTGATGTCAATATCATGCCATATCTAGCATTGTTGAAGCTAACCTTATGTGTCATTGATGATGACAAATGCTAGAATCACTTAAGTAAATATGATGTCAAGCCATTAATGAAGTTAACTCGAGGGAAATTAATATAGTTGAAGATAATGGAAAACCTAACCTTCGATGTTGTGAATTTATGTCAAACACTTGCTAAAGACGTTAAAGATACCCTAAATGCATATATGAAACTCGAGATTCATATGCTACATGCATGAAAAATACTAAATGCATATGAAGCCTTACACACATAAATGATGCCCAACTAACCTTGCAAATGAAGAGCATTTAAGGAACAATTTTGGAAGGCCCCCATACAAGAATTCATGAATGAGGCAATCAAGAACATTAAGAGGGCACAAACTTAATGACTTGAAGACAAGGACATGAATTTTGAAGACAGCTAACGAAGGAATCATCCATGAAGAGTAAGCCCATCTTTGAAAGAATGTTGTTGTCCTATATTTCTGCACTCATAAATATCAGTCACAGTAAAAAAATAAAATAAAATAAAAAATAAAAATAAAAAAATTGCTACCTGAGAGGAAGAATTATTCCATGAGACCTACACCATCTTAAAGAGCATAATGTTTCCTTTCCAACGAGCTATTACAAGTCCCAAAATTCCAAGTGGTCGGAAAGTTATTGATTTCTTAAGTTAAGGTATAATTTCTGGCCAGCAAGCCGACCTCGACGTGTAAATTCAAGTCGGCCTACCTTTATGACGTGACCATTCAATTCATGAACGAAATGTGTATATATAGAAACCGCAGACCTAATTTCTCCTTAGCAATTTTGGTGATTATTTCAGAGAAAGAGCACAAAATTAAAAGGAGGACGAGGAGCACATTATAAAACATTGTTTGGGCAACTTTTTAAGGAGGCTGAGGAGGAATACCTCTGTGGTATTCTGGATCTGTGGAGACACTACATTGCAGAAAACTTCAGATTTATGACAGTCTGCTTGAAATCCTGGATTGCAGTTCTTTGGAAGAATTACAAACTTGGCTTTGTGGTTATTTGGGTTGGGTTATCACTCAAGGTTGGAAAAGAAGTACAAATTGTTGACTAGTTAAATTGCAGTCTTGTGGCGGTGGACCTTGGTCTTAGTGTTGAAGGTTTAGAGTTGCTGCAGCCATTATGGAAAGGAGTTTGATTCCTTTTGAAGACTAAAATTAAACAAGCCCTATTCAATCCAGGAGCAGTCTACTATTAAGGGCTTCCTTGTAGATTTTCTGAAGTAACCTTTAAGTGGAACTTGAAGTAGTGTTGGGCAGAATTTTAAATATTGTTATAGCAGATTTGAAGCAGCCTTTTGTGCCTGTTCTAGAATATCATCATTAAACAGATTTGGGCTAACCTGTGAAGCATTTATTGGTATTCCTAGATTAATGCTTGGACCATCATTGAATACAACTTGAAGCATAATTGAAGTACCCTTCATGTCTTTTTGAAGAACACTGTAAGAATGGTGTGCATATCTATTGAGAATATCTTGGGGTAGCCTATTAAAGACACCTTAAGCATTGAAGACTTATTGAAGACGACTTAGTTGAACACCTCACTGAAGAATTAGAAGCAACCTCATTGAAGAACTTGTGTAGCAGCAGTGTTAAAGCATTACTAAGGCAATTCGGTTGAAAACATCTTGTTGGGGCAAGGATTGTTGAAGACATTTTTAGAAGATGACTTGGAGGCATTAGTGAAGACATTGATGCATGATTGAAGACCTCATGGAATAACCTTGGAGAATTTTGTTTGGGTAACATGAAGAGAAATTGTGACACATTCATGTGAAGAACAAGGTTGTCATTGATGACGTGATGTGGAGACTAAGTGAAGGCATTGTTGAAGATTGATAGGGCTTGGTGAAGAAAACATTGGGAGCTGTGAAGTACAACCATGCACATCTTGATGAAGTAGAGAAAGGGTTGGAGCCCTAGAGGATTGGTGTCCTCAAAAAACCAGGTCAGAGCCTATACCAGAGAAGGGTTGGTGCCCTAGGGGTTGGAGCCTCTAAACACAAGGTTGGTGCCTTGAGAAGATGGGGTTGGTGCCCTAGGGGTTGGAGCCTCTAAACACAAGGTTGGTGCCTTGAGAATATGGGGTTAGTGCCCTAGAGGTTGGAGGCTCACAAAAGTCCAAGTTGGTGCTTGGCAATAGGTTGGAGCCTGGGAGATTGAAGATTGGTGTCTTCATCTAGGGTTGGAGCCCTATATACATTGTACATGATTTATTGTAAATAAGAAATTAATAAAAGCATTTATTCTTATTGTTCATTTTGTGTTCTAAATATAAGTGATCTAACTGGTAAAAATAACAATTTAAAAGAAACATTGATTCATTGCCCTTTCAGTATTTCCAACAATTGGTATCAAAGCCAGTACCTTCACTCAAAGCCTAACAGCTTGAAGGTTGATCATTAAAACACAAATGGTGAAACCAAGGAAGAAAGTCTCCAATCCTCCTAAGATTGTGTCTCCCTCAACCACCGAAATTGAAGTCAATAAATTTTGTGAAGGCTCCATTGTTCAATGGAAACTTTAATATATGGGAGGCAAGAATGAGGAATTTCTTAAAAACTCAAGGCATTGAAGTCTGGAAATCGGTGATTGTTGATAGCATGATGGATGGAGAATCCAAGGAACATAATACAAGAGCAATGAAAGCAATCTTGAATGGGCTACCTGATTCTATGAAGGCTAATTTTGAAAAATGTTTGTTAGCAAAATGCATATGGGATAAACTTCATGATTTTCACTAAAAAGGAGCATTGACAATGATCTCTAGTCAAGAAAATGATGGAAAACAAGAAGGAAATCCAGAGCCCATCAAGGAAGATGAATATAAGAGTAATAACATGAAGGCTAAAGAAGACCTAGAAAATGATGAGAATGAAGAAGATTTTGAAGAAGATATCCTCACCAAACTTATGGCTGCCATGGAAGAGATTAACAATTTGAAAAAAGAAAACAAGGAAATTCAGAAGAAAGCACAAGTTGGTGACCAGGACAAGACAAGGAAGGAAGTTGACATTGTCAAGCTTCAAGTTCAAGAAAGAGATGAGGAGATCACTAAGATTGAGGAAGAATTTCATCAAGAGAAAGCATCTTGAAGAAGTCATATCCATGACAAATCAATTGGATAAGGCAAAGAAATGGTAAGATACCTTGTCAAACCACCTTGAACAAAGGCACAAGAGCTTGAACAAACTTGAAGCATAGATTGATCAATACAAGGAGGATGTCTCCTCCCTTAGATCTCAACTAAAAGAAGTAAGGAAACAAGCACAAGGAGTTGAGAAGGTGATGGAAGCTTTGACATTCATATAAGGACAAGAAGAGAAACACTATGATATGCCAACCAGACGAAAAGGATGATGAGATCACCAGGTTAAAATCAGAAATCACTTCTCTTAAGGCCCAATTGTGTGAAGCAACCAAGATGAAGGAATAAATGGAGATCATTCTATCAAATAAGGATGAAGTATGCAAGAAAATGAAGGAAGAAATTGTCTTTCTTAAAAAGGAAGTTGACTTGCTGAATAAGAACTTGAAAAGTTCTCAAACCCTAGATGACATCCTAAGTCATCAAAGCTCTCCCCTCGATAAATCAGGTCTTGTTTATGCAGGTGAATCCTCAAGAAAAAATGATGCAAACCCTAATGCTTCAAACAACAAGGATGTGAGGAAGCCTAGAAGAAATGTTGATGCTCCTAGTTCTAGCAAAGGCAAGGAGAAGAGTCAAGACAACTATGGAAGAAACCCTCCTCCAAGAAGAAATTCAAATGGTGTCAATGATCTGAAATGATCATAAACTAAAAATTGATGTAGAATTGATTAACCATTAATGATTTGAATGATAACTAAAAGCACGGAAATCGAGGAGAACTGCTGGAGAAGAACAATTTACGATAGCTGATAAACCATAAGTACAATGCAAAACAAAAGTGAAAACAACAAATACACAGATATACCAGACAACAAGATTGATTACGGAGTTCGTCCCTGATGGACTACGTCTCTGAGTCCGCTTTGAAAATGGGTGACCATTTTATTAGGAATGAGAAGAAGGTGTTGATTACGCAGTGATTTAGTTAGGCTGAACTTTCACACAGGCAATTTTGACCTTTGTCATCAGATATCCCTCTGAACCAGCAGTCCAATGTTGCTTACAATTTCCAAAACCGATCTGGGATGCTCTTGAAACGCTGAAAACAAAATCACTTCTACTCCTCCAGAAATTACACATGAAACTCAAAACCACTCTAATTTTCTTCAATGTGCAAAATTGCCTCTTATAGGCCTACAAATATATTCAAACCTCCTTGAATACCTTTGAGGTGTATGAGTTGACTTCTGAGGTTGATTTAAGGTCTTTTCGTTATGTTTTTCCACCTTGGTTCATTATGCCATGGTCTTCGAATTATTTGAAAACAAATTAAACAATAAAAAACCCAAAAATGACTTTGGATTAGCCCGAAACCACTAGCTAGAAGCTAACTGGGCAGAGGCGCTAATGACCCATGTGAACACTTGGAGTTGAACTGTTTGCAAGGCGCTTATCTTGGCTGCTTTCTCTCCGGTGGTTCTGGTCAGCGGAGATGTATCACATGCTAATGGTTTTACATTTTCTCCGCACGGTTAAGGTCTGCGGTTCTCAAGCCCCGATGGCTTACCTCTGCTCACATGCCCCGCTTACTCCTCGCGGTTCCCGCGCAGTCAAGACAATAGTTAGGCGTTGAGTTATGTGTTTCTGTAATGTTTTACATTGTTTTTAATTACATAGGCCGAGATTTGTTTTAAACATAGGTTTCGGATTAATGTGTTGTAATGTATGGTAAGGTTGGAATTTAGGTTAGGGTTTAGCATAGTTTTAACACATGAATGTATGGTTTAGACTTAGGGTTTTTTGTTTAGGATTAGGTTTAGTCTTTAGTGTCAAGACTCACACTTTTACATAAAGCCATTACACTTCATTGTCACGAAGCGACATTCAAACCCCATACGACAACACCAACCCTGCATTATGGATGACAAAACCCACGCACATCGTTGACTCCATCTGTCTTTGCAATGACACCCTGACGATGAACCTATGCCATGGGCAACACCCATGTCGAACCCAAATCCTGCTTGTCAAACGATAAAACACATCTCGTCGACCATTCCTGGCAAAACTGTCGATGAATTCAAGTCAATAGCTAGGTACAACCCATATCAACTGAATGCCATGAAAAACTATGAACATTACTTGAACAACCTAATCATAACCAACACTGTCGAAGCTGAACTAAAGTGACAACACTTGAATATCTGTGCAATTTGAATCAATGGATCCTCCTAGATCATTCATCTCCACTTGAAATCTTTTGGACCACAAAAGTTTAACTAAACAATTAGTTGATGAAGGTAGAACTCCCTCTCTTTCCACCTTGACCTGACGATGTACCAATACATTCGATCAATCACCGGCAAGTGATGACCTTGATGATGCTGACTATGGTACCTTTTGATTCAGTGACTTGTTTCTTCCTTCCGCAGTAACAACTTGCAACGATGGGCAAACAACCTGTTATCAACATGGCAATTGAATTCTTTCCATGAAGATTCATGAGTTAGTGATTCAAAAACATCTTTGAAAACAGTATTTGTAGAACTTTGTTCAATACATCTGATGGGTATTAACAATCTACTTTTTGGAATAACTGAAATATTCAAAAACTCCTTTGATTTTGACTTCATATCAATTACTTGACTTGATTTACTTTCCTGTTAACTGATTACTAAGTGAACTTGCTACACAGAACTCATCCAGCTGTGATGTAAATACTGTTGCAACTTAGTTTTACTTTGAAAGTATCTAAGTAATCGTTGATTTACTTGAATCATTATTTCTTGATCTATTAACTGATATCTCCATTGACTAACACTTTCACTTAATGTATTAGTTTTCAAATCATGATAGGGAAACTTTAGATCTGATTTCGAAAATGCTTTGTCATGAAAACCTATAAACTTCCTCTCCACTTGAAAAGAGGCTTCATTACTTTTTGAAGCATGAAATGATGATGCAATACCAAAGAAATGTAACACTGACTTTCCCCAATACTGACCTGCACCCCTGAAACTGAAAATAAACATACCAACTGAAACAAGTCTCTAATTAGACTCACATGTACCATTCCCCCCATTCTAAGTGTAGCTAACTCAATTTTAGTTTTATCGCTAGAAATGTTCTGAATGAGACAATGCACTTATAATTGCTTTATCCAGTTATCTAGCTTTTCAGGATTCATTTCGCCATCATAAACATGTAACTCAAATTTAACATCAAGTTTCAAAAGAGATGTTTTCTTAGGTTTCTTTTATGTTTCAAATTCTGCATTGGAAGAAGAAGAAGAAGAAGAAGAGGATGATGGAGATGATGGAGGTGAAGGTGGTTTATCAGCCTTGCCTTTACCTTTTTCCTTCTTCGATGGCTTTGAAGAAGAAGCATCTCTTGCCTTCTTGTCTTCATACAATTCTTCCAAAATTTGCTGCATGGTTAAGAACGCTTGCTAAAACTATTCCTCACTCCTCTTAGTTTCAGTGTTTTCACCTGCATCAGGTGACATGGTTGGTTTCTGAATGATTCGTCGCTTTCCAATCTCTAGATTGATCTCCTCAAGGATTCCTTCTCCTCATTGTGACTTTGACCTCGTTAAAATTCAATGGCACATTCTATAAACACAACTTGCTCTGATACCAAATTATATGATCTGAAATGATCATAAACTAAAAACTAATGTAGAATTCATTAACTATTAATGATTTGAATGATAACTGAAAGCAAAGAAATCGAGGAAAACTGCTAGAGCAGAACACTTTACGACAACTGATAAACCATAAGTATGATGCAAAACAGAAGTGAAAATAGCAAATACACAGATATACCAGACAACAAGATTGATTAAAAAGTTCGTCCCTGATGGACTACATATTCGGGTATGTTTTCAAAATGGGCGACCGTTTTATTAGGAATGAGAAGAAGGTGTTGATTACATAGTGATTTAGTCAGACTGAACTTTCACACAGGTAATTCTAACCTCTGTCATCAGATAGCCCTCTAAACCAGCTTTCCAAAACTGACCTCGGATGCTCCCGAAACATTGAAAACAAAATCACCTCTATCCCTCCAGAACCTGCACATGAAACTCAAAACCACTCTAACTTTATTGAACGTGCAAAACTACCTCTTATAGGCCTGTAAATACATTCAAACCTCCTTGAATGCCTTTGAGGTGTATGAGCTCACTTCTAGGGTTGATTTAGGGTTTTTGGTTATGTTTTTCCACCTTGGTTCATTATGCCATGGTCTTCAAATTATTTGAAAACAAACTAAACAATAAAAAACCCAAAAATGACTTTGGATTAGCCCAAAAACGCTAGCTGGCAGCTAACCGAGTGGAGGCGCTAACGACCCATGTGAACACCTGGAGTTGAACTGTTTGCAGGGCAGTTATCTCGGAAGCTTTCTCTTCGGCAATTCTGGTTGGCAGAGATGTGTCACATGCTAACGGTTTTACGTTTTCTCCACACGGTGAAGGTCTACGGTTCTCAAGCTCCGATGGCTTACCTCTACTCACATGCCCCTCTTACTCCTCGTGGTTCCGGCATAGTCAAGACAACGGTTAGGGATTGAGTTATGTGCTTTTATGTAATGTTTTACATTTTTTTAATTACATAGGCCGAGAGTTGCTTTAAACATAGGTTTAGGATTAATGTGTTGTAATGTATGGTAAGGTTGGACTTTAGGTTAGGATTTAGCATAGTTTTAACACATGAATGTACCGTTTAGACTTAGGGTTTGGTGTTTAGGATTAGATGTAGTCTTTAGTGTCAAGACTTATACTTTTACATAAACCCATTACACTTCGTTGTCACATAGCGACATTCAAACCCCATACAATGACACCAACCCTGCATTATGGATGACAAAACCCATGCACATCATCGACTCCAGCTGTTTTTGCAACGAAACCCTGACGATGAACCTATGCCACGGATGACAACCATGTCGAACCCCAATCCTGCTTGTTGAATGACAAATGCATGTTGTCGACCATTCCTAGTGGAACTGTCGATGAATTCAAGTCGACAGCTAGGTACAACTTGTATCAACCGAATGCCATGAAAAACTATGAACATTACCTGAACACCTTGATCATAACCAACATTGTCGAAGCTAAACTGAAGTGATGACATTTGAATATCTGTGCAATTTGAGTCAACGGATCCTTTTGGATCAGTCAAGGATGAAAGAAGCAATGATTATCATCAAAGGATCCCAAGGCAAAAAGACTTTAGAAGTACATCAAGGAAACCTTCTTCTCCCAGGTACCAAAGTATATTTCTTGGTTATTTTTATTCTTGTACGAACTTTGGGCACATGGCAAAAGATTGTAGGGCATATCACAAAGATAAATATAATAGTTCTCGTTAATATTCGAGAAGCAATTTTGCAGGAAGTCATGAATTCTTGTTCATGAACAACATAGAGTGCTTCAAGTGTCATAACATTGGACATATGGCACGTGATTGTAACTTGACTTGGGCCCCTACACAAGCTAGAACTATGCCGGAGAAGAAAGTTACACAAATATGGAGAAGGAAGCAAATTGAATCCATAAATCTCTTGAACACTCTAGCCAACAACACATGTTGTTGACCTAATGATGTCATCCTCGATATTCCAAGTATTTGATGGGGAGAATCTACCAAAAAGAAGACCATGCATACAGTTAAGGGGAGCTTATGATGATTAGGCATTCTTGTAGAAGCTATCTATGAATGGGCCCTATGAAATTCTTGATGAGAAACATGGACATTCATTCTTTGATAGATCACCTCTCAGGAAATTTCCGTTGAAGAACATGATCCCTTATTCATCCATGAACTAATATTGAAGATCTCTTCCACTTGATCACTAAGCAAGTAATCTTTCATGATCTAGAGGAGGTCATGCAGATAGGGGGAGTTGGTTCATCATATAAAGAAATGAAAACACATATATTATGGACCACATTGCCAGAAAGAAGAGCATCTTGACAGAGGGAGCAACACATCTATCATGGAGAACTATCATTGATGAAGAGAATACAATAAAGTAGCATGTCAAGAAGCAACTTCATAGGGGTAGTACTTGGGCACTCCATTTTCCATTGATGTCAAAGGGGGAGAAAATGTTGAAAGGGGGAGAGTATTGCCATCAATGACAAAGGGGGAGATTGTTGGATAGGGTTGTCATTGATGTCAATATGATGTCATGTCCAGCATTGCTGAAGCTAACCTTATGTTTCATTGATGATGACAAATGCTAGAATCACTTAAGTCAATATGATGTCAAGCTATTAATGAAGTTAACCTGAGGGAAATTATTATAGTTGAAGATAAAGGAAACCCTAACCTTAGATGTTGTGCATTTATGTCAAACACTTGCTGAAGATGTTAAAGATACCCTAAATTCATATATGAAACTCGAGATTCATATGCTACATGCATTAAAAATACTAAATCCATATGAAGCCTTACACACATAAATGATGCCCAACTAACCTTGTAAATGAAGAGCATTTAAGGAACAATTTTGGAAGGCCCCTATACAATAATTCATGAATGAGGCAATCAAGAACATGAAGAGGGCACAAACATAATAACATGAATACAAGGACATGAATTGTGAAGACAATTAATGAAAGAATCATCCATGAAGAGTAAGCCCATCTATGAAAGAATGTTGCTATCCTATATTTCTACACTCATAAATATCAATCACATTAAAAAAAAAAAAAAATTGCTACCTTAGAGGCCGAATTATTCCATGAGACCTAGGCCATCTTAAAGAGCATATTTTTCCCTTTCCAACGAGCTATTACACATCCCAAAATTCCAAGCAGTCAGAAAGTTATTGATTTTTTAAGTTAAGGTATAATTTCTGGCCAGCAAGCCGACATGAATGTGTAAATTCAAGTCGGCCTACCTTTATGACGTGACCATTTAATTCATGAAGAAAATGTGTATATATAAAAACCACATACCTCATTCCTCCTCAACAATTTCAGTGTTTATTTCAGAGAAGGAGCACATAATTAAAAGGAGGACGAGGAGCACATTATAAAACATTGTTTGGGCAAATTTTTAAGGAGGCCGAGGAGGAATACCTCTGTGGTATTCTGGATCTGTGGAGATACTACATTGCAGCGGACTTCGGATTTATGACAGATTGCTTGAAAGCTTGGATTGCAGTCCTGTGGAAGAATTACAATCTTGGATCTGTGGTTATTTGGGTTGAGTTATCACTCAAGGTTGTAAAAGAAGCACAGATTGTTGACTAATTAAATTGCAGTCCTGTGGTGTGTAAAAAATTTCTCATTTCCCACCCCGGTTTTCAGGTTCACCTTATTTCTCCAAAATAGTTAAATGCCCTTTCTCATATCCATACATTCAACAATTGAAAAAATAATTTTTGCTGAAAACACAAATTCTGGAAATTTTACAGAATGCTGGAAAATGCAGAAATAAAAATCAGCACATACAAACAGCCATTCAACACAGTGAATTTTGGTCAAGGTGACCCTGGAAAAACCCCCTACAACTCTTGGGGAAAACCAGTTTGAAAGCTCCTCCTTATTTCTGGAAAATGCTTTTTACAATGAGAGAAATATTCAGCAAAAAATCAGCAAGCAAACTTTTACAACTTATCTCGTCTTTCGTGCCTCACAGCCAACTGGAAAAACTTGCAAATAGCAAAACAGAACAGTGATAAATGTTGTACGGCCTCCTCAATTTTTGTGCCCAATTTCAGCCTTAAACGCTGTTGTACGGCCTGCCTAGAAAAGCGTGCAAGCTGCCATAAATACATTGTATGAATCTCCTCGATTTTTGTGCAGAAAAAACCAGCAGTACAGCTGTACAGATTTGCCTCGATTTACATGCCATGGTACAACCACTTGCTATACAGATTTCTTCTCCTCGATTTCTGTGCACTTGCTGTACGGATTTCTAGAAAATCATGCCCAAATTCTGCCTTTCACTGTGTGCTAACTCAGATATACAAATTTGCTAAAATGCTGCCTTGGAATGTGTGCCAAGCTGTTGTCTCCTTCTTCTCCCTTTCCAAAAATCTCCCTTGCTCTCTTGCTCTCCTTCTCTCAATCTGCTCATGAAAGAATGAATAACCTTTTCCTCCTTTAATCTAAACCTAAGTGACTTTTGGGGAACCCCTAAATCCAATGGCTGAAATAGATTGAGATCTAGGGTTGAGATTAAATGCTCATTTAAATCTCACTTTCTATTTTTTAGTTCACCCCACTTTAATAAAGACCCACTTAGTCATTTATTTCCAAAGTCACTTTTCCTTTCTAATTTTACATTGACTTTATTAAAGTCACTTTAAAATTAGACTTTAGTAACTTTATCACTTAAAGTCACTTTTAAATTAGATTTGACTTTATAAAAATTATAAAGTCACTTTAGGAGAAAAATTAAATTCTTTTGGACACTTTTCCCTAGGCCAAAGATCAAAGCCTTAGGGAACCACCTGTCCTCTAGTACCAAATTTCAACACTCCCTCTTACCGAGGAAGGTGTTCCTCACCACACCCATCTTATCTCTGAAGTAGGCATGCTTGCCCCGTGGTAAGGATTTGGTAAGAACATCTGCAACCTTCTCATCAGTGGGAATATACTCAAGCTTCACAGCTCCCTTCTGAACATAGTCTTTGATGAAATGATATTTGATCCCGATATTCTTTGACCTGTCATGAAATACTGGATTCTCCATGAGTTTAATGCAACTCTGATTATCACAGTAAATCACTGAAGGTCTCAACGGTTGACCAAATAAGCTAAACAACATTTTGCGAATCCAGATGGCCTCACAACTAGCTAGATTGGCTGCCATATACTCTGCTTCCGCTGAAGCCAATGCTACTGACTGTTGCTTCCGGCTGAACCATGAAACTACTGCCGAACCCAACCCAAAACAACACCCTGAAGTGCTCTTCCTATCAGAAGCGCAACTTGCCCAATCAGAATCAGTATAACCTGCCAATCTCACTCCATCCCCCTCCCTGTAGTCCAGACCATAATCCACTGTCCCCTGCAAGTACCACAAAATGTGTTTTGCAGCCACCCAGTGAACCTTCCTAGGCTCACACATAAACTGACTCATCGTGTTGACTACAAAACAAATATCTAGTCTAGTGTTGACCAAATACATCAAGGAACCAATCAGCTGCCTGTACAATGTGGGATTCACCAACTCGGAATCCGAAGCATGAAGCTTCTTCCAGTTGGTGATCATCGGTGTCGACATGGGTTTACAATCCTTTATGTGGAATTTGCCAAGGATGTCCACAATATACTTCCCCTGCCCCAGGAAGAAATTCCCCTCCTCCTGCCACACCTCCAAACTCAAAAAGTAATGCATCAACTTGATGTCCTTCATCTCAAACTCTGCCGCAAGATCTCTCTTGCAATGCTCTATGAGTCTCTCTGCACCTGTAATGATCAAGTCATCCACATACAGCACCAGAATGAGAGCCTCCTCGCCTATCACAATATAGTAAAGGTTCGGATCTGCCTCACTCTTTGTGAAACCCATCCCCTGCAAGTATGTATCTATCCTGGAGTACCAAGCTCTGAGAGCTTGCTTCAGGCCATAAAGGGCCTTCTTCAGTCTGCACACATGGGACTCCTTCCCATCCACCTCAAAGCCCTGTGGCTGCTCAATGTACACCTCCTCCTGTATGAAGCCATTGAGAAATGCAGTATTCACATCCATCTGGTGGATCTTCCAACCCATCTCTGCTGCTACCGATATAATGGAGCGGATCGAAGTATATCGAGCCACAGGAGCGAAGGTCTCCTCATAATCAACTCCCTCTACCTGGGAGAACCCTCTAGCCACAAACCTCGCTTTGAATTTCTGAATGCTGCCATCTGCAGCATGCTTTACCTTGTAAAGCCATCTGGAAGTAACCACAGATTTGCCCTCAAGCCTCGGCACCACCTCCAAAACATCATTCTTCATGATAGAAGAATACTCCTCCTGCATGGCATCTCTCCAGATCTGCTGGCTAGCTGCCTCCTCATAGCTAAAAGGCTCAGAGTCAAGGATGCTGGTAGCCATTGCCATATAGCTACAAAACCTCTCAGGTGGTCTACTCTCTCTGACCGGCCTCTTAGGCTCAGCAACAAATGTGGCATCTCTCAAGGTGTCTTGAAGCCACTTAGGCTTCCTCTTCCCTGAGAATACTTCTCCCATTGGAGAATGAAACTCCTCCTCCTCATCACCATCAGGAGCCTAAACTCTTGTTTGCATGTCTGCTGTCCTCGTGCCTGCACCTAAACCTGTAGAAGCTGAGGTACCGTGTGAACTGTCCATCAGTCGACTCCCTAGTGAACTGCTCTGTGGAATGCTCTGCATGCTGCCTGGATCACCACCCCTCTAGCTCGTTGAGCCACTGCTCACTGACGGACCTGGCATCATCATAGATGTACCCACTGATCCCTTCCCACTGGATCCCTGCAACTGACTCAACTGCTGTTGAGGGTCTGGCTGATCTAGATACTCTAACTCTCGAAACCTCCTAAAGGCCCTATCCTCCTTGAACTTCACATCCCGCCTAACAACAAATTTCCTCTGTGTAGGAATAAAAATCCGAAAGGCCTTTGAAGTCTCACTGTAGCCCACAAAAATACCCTTCTCCGCTGTGGGCTCTAGTTTGGTCCTCTTCTCCTTGGGTATGTAGGAGTATGTAATGCACCCAAAGATACGAAGATGACCAATATCAGGCTTCTTCCCAGAAAAAGCCTCCTCCGGACTCATGTGCCCCAAGGCACGATGCGGACTCGTGTTTTGCAAATAAACAGCTGTGTTGCAGGCCTCTGCCCACAAGAACAATGGCAACCCTGATCATGTAACATGGCTTTGGCAGCCCCTATGATGGATCTGTTCTTCCTCTCCGCAACCCCCTTCTGTTGGAGGTTGTAAGGAACAGTGAACTCCCTCCTAATCCCTGCCTCCGCACAATAGTCAACAAACTCTCCAAGGGTGTACTCTCCCCCATTGTCTGACCTCAGGGACTTGATCTTCCGAACTGTCTATGTCTCCACAAGAGCTCTAAACTCCTGAAACTACTTGAAGACCTCACTCTTGGTCTTCAAGAAATAAATCCAGGTCCTCCTGGAGTGATCATCAATGAATAAAACATAGTACTCATATCCACTCAAGGAAGCATGAGACATCCAACCGCTCACATCAGAATGAATCAAATCAAGTATCCCAGTCGCTCTGCTGTCACTGCTGGGAAAAGGGGATTTGGCAAACTTGCCCATCGCACATCCTTTGCAAGTATCAAAGTGATCAGTATTGAAATCTGGCACACCTGTAGTGATCTCCCGCAAGGTCCTCAAGGCTCCATGATACATATTCCCCATCTTGCGGTGCCAAATCTCACACAGCTCAGAACTGCTAGCTCTGCTATCGGTACTACTGCTCAATGCCAAAAGGGACTGGAATGCAAACTTGTACACCTTTGCATGGCATACACCTATCACTCTAGCTAAATCAGCTGGAGTGCCCCTGGGATACATCAACACCTATCCTCCCCTGAACAGTACCTCATATCCTCTGTCCTCCAAAGCTGAGACAGATATGTGGTTCTTCCTCATCCCTAGCACATAAAGAACATCTGACACTTTCAAGGGAGGTTTGGACTCCCTCTGAAATGTCAGTGTCCTCACACCGACTGCTCTAACAACTCTGTCATCGCCGAGTACTACCTTCATATCAGTGCCACTCTCTGAAATCTCTGAGAAGTACTCACGGACTACTGTCATGTGATGTGAAGCCCCACTGTCCACATACTAGATACCCGGAGATGCTCTGCTAATCGAGGGAAAAGCATGCTCCCTCTGAACCTATGTGGCAGGTGATCCTGTACCAGAGGACTCACACGCAGTGAACCCAAACTCCCGGTCAAAATGATCTGCAAAGTCCTCAACCTCTGCTGAAGCTGCCATGCTCTGGTTCTTCCATTTCTTCTTCTTCTTCTCCGAACACACAACTGCATAGTGTCCCATATTTTGACAATTCCAACACTTCACCTTGGAATAGTCCTTCTGTGTGTTACCCTGTTTACCTTTACCTTTGCCTTTGCCCCCACCATTGCTTGTGGAAGCCTGCTTCTTCCCTTTGCCTTTCTTGCCTCCTGCCAACAGTGCTACATCCTCATCCTGCTCAACTGGCTTGGCTGCCCCAAGCTGACCTTTCCTGATCTCCGTCTGAATGCAATCATCCCAAAACCTCTCCCATGTGGGAAGGGTCTCACGTGCATAAACCCCATCAACAAAGTTCATCCATGAATGGGGAAGGCCATTCACTACAATCCGCACCAACTCAGTGGGTGGAATGACCTCTCCAATTGCTGCCAACTCATCTCTCACATTAGTAATCTTTGTGAGATATCCAGCAGCATTATCATTACCCATCTTAACGGTTTTCAGCTTCTCCTTCATGACCATTTTCCGGTTCTCATTGGTACTCTGGTAGAGATTGGACAATGTTGTCCACATCTCATGGGCATTTCTCTTTCCTCTCACATGAGGAATGCAATGGTCTTTGACTCCATCTAGAATCAGTCTGTTACCCTTGTTGTTATTTCTATTATAAGCAACTAATTGAGTAGCATCAGTAGGTACAACAACAGGGTTCTGTGCAGTATGCACCATGATGTCCCAGACTTCTGTCTCCTCAAAGATACTCTACATTCTCTCCTTCCAAACGCTGTAACTGGTATGCCCATCCAACCTATCCTCCACCCTCAATCCCAATGACATCCTGTTGTCCTAAAACTGAAAAATAACATTGTTGTAGTAAAGATAACACTGTTGTTTGTGAAACATCAGCTTGCTGGAATTTTCTAAGTGAAAAAATCAGCAGGCTATAATTTTCCTCCTTGCTATCCCAAACTGCACTTCAACACTCAAGCTCTGTTACCATGTAAAAAAATTTCCCATTTCCCACCTCGGTTTTCAGTTTCACCTTATTTCTCCAAAATAGTTAAATGCCCTTTCCCATATCCATACATTCAACAACTGAAAAAATAAATTTTGCTAAAAAACACAAATTCTGGAAATTTTACAGAATACTGGAAAATGCAGAAATAAAAATCAGCACATACAAATAGCCATTCAACACAATGAATTTTGGTCAAGGTGACCCTAGAAAAACCCCCTACAACTCTTGGGAAAAACCAGTTCGAAAGCTCCTTCTTATTTCTGGAAAATGCTTTTTACAATGAGAGAAATATTCAACAAAAAATCAGAAAGCAAACTTTTACAACTTATCTCGTTTTCTGTGCCTCATAGCGAACTGGAAAAACTTGCAAACAGCAATAATGTTGTATGGCCCACTCGATTTTTGTGCCCAATTTCAGCCTTAAATGTTGTTGTACGACCTGCCTAGAAAAGCATGCACGCTGCCATAAATACGTTGTACGGATTTCCTCGATTTCTGTGCAAAAAAAAATAATAAATAAATAAATAAATAAAACAGTATAGTTGTACGGATTTGCCTCGATTTGCGTGCCAAGGTACATCCATTTGTTATACGGATTTCTGCTCCTCGATTTCTGTGCACTTGCTGTACAGATTTCTAGAAAATCATGCCCAAATTCTGCCTTCACTGTGTGCTAACTCAGCTGCACGAATTTGCTAAAATGCTTCCTTGGAATGTGTGCCAAGCTGTTGTCTCCATCTCCTCCCTGTCCAGAAATCTCCCTTGCTCTCTTGCTCTCATTCTCTCAATCTGCTCATAAAAGAATGAATGACCTTCTCCTCCTTTTCCTCCTTTAATCTAACCCTAAGTGACTTTTGGGGAACCCCTAAATCCAATGGCTGAAATAGATTGAGATCTAAGGCTGAGATTAAATGCTCATTTAAATCTCACTTTCTATTTTTTAATTCACCCCACTTTAATAAAGACCCACTTAGTCATTTATTTCCAAAGTCACTTTTCCTTTCTAATTTTACATTGATTTTATTAAAGTCACTTTAAAATTAGACTTTAGTAACTTTATCACTTAAAGTCACTTTTAAATTAGATTTGGCTTTATAAAATTATAAAGTCACTTTAGGAGAAAAATTAAATTCTTTTGGACACTTTTCCCTAGGCCAAAGATCAAAGCCTTAGGGAACCACCTGTCCTCCAGTACCAAATTTCAACAAGGTAGTGGACCTTGGTCTTAATGTTGATGAAGGTTTAAAGCTGCTGCAACCATTGTGGAAAGGAGTTTAATTCCTTTTGAAGACTAAATTTAAACAAGACCTATTCAATCCAGGAGCAGTCTATTATTAAGGGCTTCCTTGTAAATTTTCTGAAGTAATCTTTAAGTGGAACTTGAAGTAGTGTTGGGCAGAACTTTAAATACTGTTATAGCGGATTTGAAGCAGTCTTTTGTGCCTGTTCTAGAAGATATTCATTAACCATATTGGTGGGCCAACCTGTGAAGCATTTATTGGTATTCCTAGATTATTTCTTGGACCATCATTGAATACAACTTGAAGCATAATTTGAGGCTTTATTGAAGGCTGATTTTGAACCAGACATTGAAGCAGAATTGAGGTACCCTTCAAGTCTTGTTGAAGAACATTGCAAGAGTGGTGTGCAGATCTATTGAGAATATCTTGGGGCAGCTTATTAAAGACACCTTAAGCATTGAAGACTTGTTGAAGAAGACTTAGTTGAACAACTCATTGAATACTTAGAAGCAACCACATTGAAGAACTTGTGTAGCAGCAGTGTTAAAGCATTACTAAGGCAATTCTGTTCAAAAGAACTTGTTGGGGCAAGCATTATTGAAGACATTTTTAGAAGCTGACTTGGAGGCATTAGTGAAGACCTTGATGCATGATTGAAGACCTCATGGAATAACCTTGGAGAATTTTGTTTGGGTAACATGAAGAGCAATGGTGACACCTTCATGTGAAGAACAAGTTTGTCATTGATGACGTGACGTGGAGACTAAGTGAAGGCATTGCTGAAGATTAATAGGGCTTGGTGAAGAAGACATTGGGAGCCATGAAGTACAACTAAACAGATCTTGATGAAGTAAAGAAAGGGTTGGAGCCTCGAAAAGACAAGGTTGGTGCCTTGGAGGATAGGGTTGGAGCCCTAGAGGATTGGTGTCCTCAGGAAACCAGGTTGGAGCCTGTACCAGAGAAGGATTAGTGCCCTAGGGGTTGGAGCCTCTAAACGCAACGTTGGTGCCTTGAGAAGATAGGGTTGGTGCCCTAGAGGTCGAAGGCTCACAAAAGTCCAAGTTGGTGCTTGGAAATAGGTTGGAGCCTGGGAGATTGAAGATTGGTGTCTTCATCTAGGGTTGGAGCCCTATATACATTGTACATGATTTATTGTAAATAAGAAATTAATAAAAGCATTTATTCTTATTTTTCATTTTGTATTCTAAATATAAGTGATCTAACTGGTAAAAATAACAATTGAAAATAAACACTAATTCACCCCCCTCTCAGTGTTTCCAACACTCCTTGGATGAGGAATCAAATTATGCATCCAACGAGTGTTCTTACATGAAATTTTGGTAAACCCATAGGACAATAAGTTGAAAAGACAAGTTGAACAAGTAGTTTTTTCTTTTTTTCCTTCAAAAATTTGATGATGTAATCTAATCTTATTTTATTATTTCCACTATTATTTTATATCTTCCTTAGAAAGCCCATTTTAGACCTCAAAATTCCCCTAATGTTGTCTCCCCTTGCAAGAAAGAATCCACAAGGAGTTTTGTGGTTATTTCAAAGGTCATTTTGAGGAATGGTGATGTGCTTAACACTATGCCAATTCTATTCAATGCCCTGAAGCCACCATTGAATGTCATAAAATCAGCTATTAAACTCAAATTATGGATGTTTAATGATATGCCATAAGAATAAAACACACTCTTCACTTTTGCAACAATAGTTGCGGGGGCTAATCCGACACCATAAACTTTAAGCATGTCATTTATATCATTTGTTGTCAACCTATCTATATCAAGTTCATCACTAAGCATCCACAAGACTTTGAATTTAATTCCATCTGTTTGAAGTGTTAGAGTGTTAGAATGCCCATTGTAGTTTATCATAGAGAAGAAATCTATGTTGGATACAGAATGGACAAAAACATTCTTTGTAACCTTCTCTACAATCTGAAATATTCCAAAGGAATAACATCAAAAAAGGTATAATTCCTTGCAAATTTTGAAAAAGTTAATAAATAGACAATCAAGCATTATACTAGGACACAATTGCAATAAAAAAGAACACATGCATCTCTAAAATTAAATTGCATATGTTTGTCTTGACATACACACATGTGCACAAGCACACGTGTGCACACACACACACATATGTTGTCTGGTAATTAGAAGTACTATAGAAGTTACATACCTGAGCCAATAACAAATGTGAATTTATTTCCACAGGAAAATGCACCTCAAAAGTTTTCCCTTTGAATAGAACTCATGTTGCCTTTGTTTGATCCTTCTTCTTAGACTCTTTCTCCACTATTTTTCTTGCCTTCACATTCTCACTGGACTTTTTCTTTGTTGATCTATTTTCCTTCACAATCTTACTGAATTTTTCTTTCTCAATATCTTCATATTTTATTGCTTTGTTGTGCACATCACTATGGTTCTCATCATCATCTTCTTCTATTGATTTTTTTTCATTACAAAGATCTTCAACCATAGACATTTCACCCTCATCATTCTCATCATCATAATCCATTACATTTGTACCTTGTGCTTTCCTTTCCTGAGCATCTTATTCTTCATCCTAAACTTCTTCATCTTGCTCATCTTCATCCTATGTTTGTTCTCCAACATTTAAATTAACTTGAGAATCATCCTCACTCATTAATCCTGCACCATCCATGGACAAAGCTTCATAAATAATTTGAACAACTTCTGCTCCACGTTTTCTAGCCTTCTTTATGGCATTGTCAATTTCTTTACGCAAGACTTGGACATACTGCTTACAAAAGGCATTCTCACAATATACTTGTTAAACACACATGGAATGTGGACAAAGTATGAATGATAAAACCTTGAATTACATTTCTATTAACATAGATATACATTTATAATATAGTATTGTGACTCTTGGATTCATCTTCCAAGGTCTCTTGGATTCCCTTTGACTATTCAACTTCCACACAATAACCCATAGTAGATTAGGTGTCCAACATTCCCCCCTTAATTAAAAGGGGTATATATGAGTCCAAGAAGAAATCTATAATAAATAACGCATGACAACAATAAGTTGAATCTACTCTCTAAAAATGATGGCATAAGGTGGGAGAACTTGAGGTCTCAACCGATGATGGTTTAAGGATTACCACCAACACTCGAGTGCTTAGTGAAGTTCTCTGAACTCTTCCAAATCTGGCAAGAAGCTGAAATCTTCTGCTAGAGGAAGTGTCCCTAATTCTTTGAAGAGGGAGACCTTCAACCTGGAAAAGGGAGGTCTACAAGCCACGGTGGTTTAAGGATTATCACCAACACTAGAATTCTTAGTGCAGTTCTTGGAACTCTTCCAAATCTGGCAAGAAGCTGATATCTTCTACTAGAGGAAGTCACCCTAATTCTTTGAAGGGGGAGACCTTCAACCTGGAAAAGGGAGGTTTACAATCTGTTGTGGTTTAAGGAAGCCCACCAACCAAAGGAATGCTTAGTGAAATTCCTGGAATTCTTCCAAATATGGCAAGAAGCTAAAGTCTTCAGCTAAAGGAAGTGCTCATTAGTGCTTTGGAAAGGAAGACCTTCAACCTAGAAAAGTGAGGTCTGCAACTTGTCGTGGTTTAAGGAAGGCCACCAACCATAGGCATTTTCAGGGGCTTCTGTGTCTCTTTCTACAACTCTGAATCTGGGTATGGTTGTCTCTAGTTGTAGGCTTAGGAAACAAGTTTAGGTTGTGGCTCAATATCGCTTGATTTATCTTTGAAACTTGTACATGACCATCAATTCCGCCCCTGTCAGATACAAGGTGAGGTGGTGGAGAAAACTCAACTGCAAGACTTTTCAATACTCTAGAAGAAATTCTGACATATGACTGAAATATTTTCTTGGTTGTTGAAGCCCATTGCCAAGAATAAATCCATCCAAGATGAATCATTGTTCTTACAGGAGACTTGTTTTAGAAGCATCTATTTGAGTGATGAGTATGCTAACCATAATTCTCACACTGATGAAGATCAAAACGGTGTTATTTCATATGGCCAACTCTGTCACAATGTTGGCATATGACATTCTGTTGTGGCTGTTGTGGAAGAAGAGCAAGAGCAACTGAAGAATCGTCCTGAAGAAATCCAACACTTTGAAATTTTATGGGATTTGAGTAGTATGGAGTATGAAAGGATGCCTCCTTATCATATCCAATACCTATTATGTTTCTGTTATTGACAATCTCTTCCTAAGGTCTGATGATTGGCTTAGGAAGTGTAGGTTGAATTTTTGCTTTGCATGCAAATCTTCTCTTACACTAAGCATTGAATATGAATCAACTTCAACTTTATATCTTATTGTTGATGGGAGTATGTCTCAATTTGGAACAGTGGATATTTATGAACAAAAACAAGTTCAAAATGATGTCCTTTTTATTGTATCTCATCTTGCCATAGTCGTGATTCAATCTCCAAAAATTATATATTTTCATATGCATTTTGCAAACATGTTTGAATGTTTGAGAGAGAGGCTTTGCTGAGTTTCACTATATCATGATAAATGGAATCTATCATAGTTTTTAGGAACTCTAATACCTCAGTAATTTTGGCCATTTTTTCCATTTACACTTTTAAAAAATTGATCAACTATGAACCAATGATGAAGAAGCAACACTCACTCACAATTCAATGTCACTCCAATATCCTTTGTAAATGTGCACCAAATAACCACTGTGCAATAGCTCTATTCAATGTACACACCAGGAATTCAACGCACGGACTTAATCCTGCAACCAAAAAGCAACAATGAAAGTAATGCATTCACAATCCACTGCATATGCATAATAGTTCACTCATTACCAACATATAGAATTAAATAGAGCAATCAACATTACTCATTGCAAATATAACCAACAATGTCACTCCTATAATTAATGGTGCGGTTACTACACATAAATCTCTTGAAATGGAGTGAGCAACAAGACTTAAACGTTGCACATTACAGGAGTTTTCAGTGCTACATACATATAAGCTTCAACCAAATATATTATATGCCACAATTCACAGTTTTCGAGTGAAACAACTGCATATACATCAACAATCAATTGCTTGAAGAAAATAACATATGATGGATCAACGCAAGGTATCTGAATGACCACGGTATAACAAGGCATCAACGACCATAAATGAAATGACCCTTCAATGCAACAACCAACCAAAGGAGGGTGAGAATGTCGGGAGAACATCTTAAGCGGTTTGTCGAGGTGAAGGGGGGGGGGGGGGGGGGGGGGCGGGGGCGGGGGGGTGGGGGGAGGAGGTGGTCGCAGTTTATGGTTTTATGCGGGGGCTCTCGTAATGCACAAGGAGTGGACACGTAATAAAGAGTGGAATTGGGGAAACCACCACTTTTCAAACCCCCCCCCCGGCCCATTAATTGTCTCGAATGTCAAGGGTCCTGTAATCCATTATGTGTCGTCGATCTAGGGATGCTTGATCATAACCAACGAAAGTTGCATGAATTTTAAGTAGCCAGGTTAGCATAGTTTGACTCCACGCTCCTTCAGTTTTTGAAAATTGTTTAACACATAAGTGGATTGCAAGGCCAGTAGTATTGCCAACTTGTCCAACAAGCAGAAGTAATGGAACTCGGCCCCACTTTGAGAATATAACATGCTGTCCTTTATTCACTTAAATAACCAACTTGTGGGTAGACAAAATCAACCCAAGTATAAAGAATATGTTGACCCAGTCACAACATAACTCATCCTTCCTTCTTGAGGAACCTCAACCAAATTGAGCTTCTACAGGTACCCAAACTTAGTCAAGTGTAATGTAGAACTTTTCTCCAAGTTTTTCGATCTTCCCCTAGTGATCAACACTCAAAAAACATCCAATATATACAAAACTTTTTCAACACAATCTACACCATCTCAACTGAAAAATCAATACAATTTGCACGACGTTCAATACTCAAATATACACATTCGCAATGCCTCAACTCAGTAGGATTTTAGCTCACAGTCTTTCAGGAAAACAACAACGGAGAAATAATTCCACACTATTATTTTCGGCGTTCAATACTTTCCACGCATAAGCTTGAATTGAGACCTTTACTATTGCAGAGAATCATCCACGGGAACTCAATCAATGATTGCACAAGTCAGAAAACAACGCACGATAAAATATATATCAATGTTAATATAATTTGGTATTAATGTTGATACAGGGCATGGCACTCAAATGGTATGAGAGAATATGAATGTTGTATTCTGGAACCAAAGAACGAAACCAAGCAATGTTTGAAGGAACTAAAGCAAAGCAATGTACATTGTATTCTGGAGAGCCAATTCACTGAACCTTGAAACTATGACTCATTGTCTCACATTCAGATTCTCAAGGAAAAAGAAATATCTTCATGCAAGAAGATAGAGACACCTAGGAGACTAAAGGTTAGTTGTCCCTACTTTTATTCATTTTGATGTTTGTTGTTTTGATATTTTGTTGCTTTCTCTCTTTTGTTGTTGCTCTACGCTGACTGTTTTTTATGATGTTGAGTGTCTTTTATGCTAGCTTTATCTCCAAACGTTGTTTTTACTTTTAAACCTTGTCTTTCATCTAATACTCTTTAACTTAACTTATCTGTTACTCTTTACTGTTTTACCTTTCATTTTCACAGTAAATCATTCAAATTTTCCCAAGACTCTGCATCTGGTAATTTAATCTTTACTATTCTTCTGAAGATTTCATTAGCCTCTTTGTATTTTTCAAATGTAGGTTTGTTGATAAAGAGATATTTTACCTCATGCTGGAGGTAAAAGAGATTCTCATAAGTCTGATAGAGCACTTTTCCTGTTGGAATTCCTTTCATGGCTGAATTGTTTTCTTGTTCCTTTGCCACTTCTTTGATTTTCTTATCATAGTCTTCATGCTTCATCAGTCTGTCATTGATAACCAATGGATTAGGCAGACCTTTTTGCCTCAAACTATCAAATTTCACCATAAATATGGTTATTGCAAGCTCCATGTTTTGACACTTCTCTTCAAGTTGTACCATCAAGTTCATCTTAGAAATTACCTTTTTCACTTCTAGAATTGTCTCAGTCTTGTCACTTATGCCAATCTCTTCCAATTCCTATTTGTTATTGGAATTAAGAAACTTAATGATTTCATTGCCCTCCTCTGGCTTCTTGCCAAGTTCTCCCTTAACTTTTTGAATAGCTTTAGTTGCTTCCTTGATTAAATCATTTTGCTCAAAGATGACTTGGATAGATGGCCAAATATCATTAACAGAGTTAATGATATTGGCCCACAACTACTGCTTTACTTGGGCAAGTGGTTCTTTTAATGTCAATTCTTTCTCTAACTTTTGTATTCTTTCAGTCAATCTGTTTGACTTCCGTGTTTCATTTTTATGCATGATTTGTACCAACTTCTTTTCATCTTCTAGACTTTTTATTTGATCTTTAAGTCTATTTATTTCATTTGTTTCAATGGACATATCCTACATAGCTTTGATTAATTTACCTGCTTCATCACTAGGATGAGTTGCTGCTGTAGATGATTCTGTAACTGATGTAGTTGCTGATGTAGTGGGAAGTGTTGTAGCTACTGGCACTGTTGTGGCCGTTGAAGCTGCTAAAGTAGAAGGAAATGTTGTAGTAACTGTAGAAATAGTAGTGACAGTAACTACTTCCATGCTGGCATTTTTCTCCTGTACTAAATTATCCATCTCATGTTCCATTTCTGTTAATTGAGTAGTTAACTGAAGAATGAGGTTCATCATCTTATATTTTTGGTTTTTGATTCTCTAGAACTTCCTTGCTCTGTGGATGTTCAGTAGCAGGCAATTTTAGCTGCTTCTTCATTGCAACAATGTCTGCATTCTTTTTCTTAATGAGTTCTTTTGCACCTTTGACATTCTTTGGATCATATCCCACTTCAATATCCAAATCTTCAAGGGATTTAATTCTGTTATCTTTAGCTTATGAGGATGCCTTCTCTAGTTTTAACTGTGCTTTGATATTCTCTAGAGAATTTTGTAGTTTTTGTACACTCATAACTTTGTCAGACATAGTTGAGTATAGAATTTCTCTAGCTTGCTTATGAACTTCTATTTGGTCTATAGGATGAACATCTTTGGCAGAAATCTCATAATCTGTCTTTTGTAATCTGTTGATGACTTAGGATGCTATACTGTGCGCTACAGAAAGGTCATCTGCATTTTTCATGTCTTATAATAAAATGCAGAAAGTAATTTGTTATGGCTGCCAGGAGTCTGCTTCAAGTATTGTGAATAAATTTCAACTTTTATTTCTTCATTTTTGGCCTTAATATCTTTGTATCTCTTTGATGCCTATTTCTCTGTCCATTGGTTTACTTGAAGAAGAGACTTCAACACTATGCTGCTTCTCGATGATCTGAACACTAGAAGTTGAAGGTTGAGGAGTTTCCTTTGAAACTGATGGAAGTGCATTTTCTTTAATTACAATGTTTGTATCAATGATCTCAATTGTATCAATTACTTCTTCTTGCTCATTTATTGGATTCAACGTTGTTCTTTTTCTATACATCATTTCAAATTTGTTATATGTTGTATCTTTGTTTGAGCAAGAACCTTCTTCTCTAGTCCTTTTTGCATTTATGTCCTATAAGGCTAGAGTATGTAGAATGGAACTAATATCCCCCTGCTCCTCCATATCCAATAATGTGTTTTCCAACCACTCTAATTGCTTGGCATATCTTTCAATCTCTGGCTTGGACTCATGCATAAAAGGGCTCAATTTAAACTTGAGTCTCGGTTTGTTTATGACACCCAAAGGATCATACTACCATTTGAAACTATCACTAAACTTCATTTCTTGTAAACATCTTTCTGCTTCCCCTCCAACATCCCTGTTATTGCAGATAAAAGGACCAAGCCGGTTCTTGATTTTAAACTATGTTTTCTTCTTGGCTAATAGAAAATTAGCATCATATGAATTTATGATCTGGCTGATATATTCTAGTGCAAATATCCTCATGGGGAGATATTTGGGCAACTTATATGGAGTGAGTTGACATCCATACACCCTAATTTTAGTGTAGTTCTAGTATAAATACCAGTCTCATGTTCTACTATGTTTTGACAACTGTAAAACTTTCTTTATTTCATCACTAGCCCTAGGTTGATTGCTATTTCTTAACATGTTAACAACTGGGTGAACAAATGAATCAATTAAATCCTTGTAGTTGAAACCAGTGGAATATTTTTGGATTAAGGGTGTCCAAAAGATAATAGATCTAGGATTTCCCTTAGTGTCCAGTTTTTGGATGTCAACTATAAACCTTCCTGATTAGAAATATAAAAACATATGGAACAATACTGAAGAGTATTTGAATACTCTTTCATCTGGCAATCTGATCAATTGATCATGGATTATGTCTGCTAAGAATTGGGCAAAATTGAAAACTGTAGCTAGAGGGTTGCCTGGGAAAAAAATAGAAAGGAAACCAAGTATAGGTTCATCTACATGTTCATCAATAGTATATCCTAGAATACAAGACAGCATGGTTACAATCTGTCTGGTTCTCTCATAGTAAATGGTGGCAGAATATGGAGGGATGTCTGTAGGAACTTGAGCTTTTTCTAGGAGGAAAGTCTGAAAAAATTAGGATCTCTTGGGAAGGTCCAGCTTCAGGTACAGATCAATTAGGTTTTCAATAGAAAATGGGGCTTCATTAGGCTTTGGTTGGATCTGCAACATTTCATTTATTGATCCTATAGTGATTGTGAACATAATTTGTTGGTTAGGAGAGACAATGGCTCTTTCACTTGGGGAATAACAGAGTTGGCATAGGTGGATGATTTCAGGGAACTGATATACCTGTGGGAACAAGTATTTGGGTAAATTTGACTTCCATAACTGAATATCATCATTTTGGTTGAGGAATTTATCTTTTCTCCAGCAGTGGAGTTTTAACAAATTGTTAGGGGAGGTTGTGTCTTTCATCTAGAAATCTCTATCGGCCAATGGGAGGTGGTCAATATCTAGGTGAGGAGTTTGCAGGGGTTTTGCATTCAAAATGCTTTAGGAAGCCAAAGACTTGTTTCTTTTATTCAATTTATTACTATCTAGCTCAAAAAGTAGGCTTACGACCTCTAGAATAGTGCGAAAAGACGAATGCAGTCTGCAAAAAGGGTTTTGGATGCAACAGTGGCTTTTTTTAGGTCAGCAAGGCTTTTAAATTGGTTGAATTGATTAACCTATTAGAAATTTCGTGCAAAGCTTAAGTACAAGCCTTCGACACTTCAGGAATACTTGGAAAATGAAGCTTTGGTATGCAGAAGGATTCTATGGGGGCAGCTAAGGCTTTCTGAGGCTTCAATGGTCTTTATATTGCTTCAAATCGGAGTCAGCAGTGCCTTCTAGTAGTAAAAGTTTGAATTCTAGTCGCAAATGGCTTAAAATAGTTAAGCAGATATTCTAGCGTTTTAAAATAGGTTGGCAGAGGTTCTTTTCTGCAATCCTTAACAGAATAATAGTGAAAAGATGGGAAAGGGTGACTTCTTTCGTTTTTAACTAACAATGGTTAATCTTTGGGTGCGGGTTAAATTTAAATAGCAGGACGGTTTCATGTGACGCGAGGAGGCGGTAAGGTGGTTTATCGCACGCTCAAAAGTGGTATGGTGGTATTATTTTGGAGGATGTGATATAACGTGGGGCTGCCACATAGCAAAAAGGCGGGCGAGGAAAACAACTTATCTCGCGTGCTTTTGTGATGTTAAAAGTCAGGCGTCGGAGCGTGCGATATGGAATGCAGGCCGTTGGATCTGGAGGTGGGTGATCAAAGGGTTATTGGGTGGCGGAGTTGTGAGGGATGAGTCGGGGTGTGGGGTCGATTTTAATTAAAATGTAACGTAGTTAATTAAAAAGTAAATACATGATTTAATATATGAGATGAGGGTTAATAAAATGTGGGACCCGGGAAGATATTATAGCGTGGGTTTAATAAAATAAACTATAGTTTATCAAATGAAAATGGAGGTTAATGAAATGGTAAGCAGGGAAAAAATATACTAGGGATATGAGTTAAAAGGGTATCGGGGAGGGTTTAAAATAAAGGGAAAAAGTGTTATTTCACAAGGAAAAATGATATGAAATAAGGGAAAAGGTCAAATGAAGGGGAAGGGATATATTTACAAGGGGTAAATGAGTTTGGAAGGAAGTTAGTAATATGAAATAAACCAATTGATGCTTTCCATGCCTTGTGAAAATTGTTTCTGCCTACCCATCATTTACCCTAACATTTTTTTTTCATTTACTGGGTGCATTTGAGCTTGCTGACACTTTATTTCTTTTTTTTTGTAAGCAACCTATCCAATTCTAACCTTATGACTTTCCAATGGCTCAAATTAAACGGTTGAGCTCATTATTATTCTCTATTTAACTATTAATCTGCCAAGATTAAACAGTTTGGCTAGATCTTTATTTTCTATCTATCAGCATGAATGAATCAAGATTAAACAATTCGACCATCATGGATTGTGGCATTTGAATTTGCATCACTTTCAGAATCTATTTTTTATCTCTTTTTGGTGGGGTTTATACTTTATACTCCTTTTTGATCTTTTTCTTTTATTAGTCCTTTGATTTTTCTTTTAAGACTTCACCCTCTTTACATTTTTTATTTTTAATATGGGAAAACATTTTGCAGAAAGCAAAAGTATGTACAATATTACAAGGCTAATCATAGTCAATTCAAAATTATGAATCCTATTATTATAGGATCCTAACAAGTCACATGCACTTTCAGTTGAAGAGCCAACATATCCGACCAGTTGAATGGCCTTCCTTCATTTGCCAACTCATCCAACACAACCACCCAATTCTGCGGAAAGGTCTTTGTGCTCTCTTGACTGTTCAAGCAGCATGCAAAGATGATCAAGAGTTGGTAGGCCTTTCTCAGTGACTTAGTCTTGTTGACAAGATTGGGTGTTGCCTTGAACTTCAACGACTCTTTCACCAAACGCTTCATGATGTCTCTAATGTTCACATTGTTATTGGGGGTATATAAAAGTGCATTGATATGGTTCACTAGTTGTGGTAAGTGATACATTTGATGATAGTTTTTTGTTTTGAAGGTAGCAATTTGTGTTCCACTGGCACTTGTCAATGTCATCATCTTGGGAGGGCAACCAGCCTTGCTCTTAGGAAATGCATAGTTCAATGTGTTCTTCTAGATCTTCCTTGAAGGTGCCTGTGAAGAAATCCTTAATTTCTTGCCATGTTATCTTCATGTCCTTCTCTATGTGCAGTTATGTGTTTGCATAGACTCGAAATTTCATTAACACATGTTTAACTACATATCAAGAGCTGCACTCAACAGTCTCCTTTGATCCAGCTCTCTTGGAAGCCATGTTACATGCACTGTTGAAAGCTTCTCAACAATTGATATACCTGGAGACAGAGAGGACACTCATGGCATGCAAATGTTAGCTTGAAATCAAAAGCACTTCAAGATAGACTAAGCAATAAACTAGGCAACCGCTGGGAAAGATTATACAATTCTCGGTTTCAGAGGTGAGGGACCGTTAGTTGGATCTGCGCATTGCGTAGTCCCAGCGACTAGTGAGGAGGTGTTGTTGACTAGAATTTCGCAATGCGTAGTTCAGTCTGGCTTGTGCTAGTTGGGACTGCACATTGTGCAATCCTAGTGGCCAAGGCTTCTGGACTGGCTCCTAGAACTGCAGTGCGCAATTGGGGCCAGTCACTGGCAGCCTTTGCGCAATTCTTGGAGCCAAGGCAGAGCCTTGAGATCCAAAAATGCGCAGTGCATGCCTAGAAGAGTTAGATTCGGGCCAAGGAAGCCCAGATCTTCCCAAGGGCAACATGAAAACAAGTAGATTTGAATGTGTGAGCGACGGTTGGGGCAGATCTGAGTGGATGGTGATGCAGTCAAAACAAATGTAGGAATCAGTAAAATAGAAGAAAAATGAAGCTTATGGAGAGTCTCATCACAACGACGACCGTTATTGCAAAAATTGGGTTATGCATGCAACAATTAGGAAAGGCAATGCAAAACTTAAAACAACACTTCTACAAGCTAAAACAACTCAAAACACCAATGGTCGTTCAATAAAACAGGTAAAACAACACTCTCACAAGCCAAGGAAACAAAAGCGACTGAAAAAACAACAGAAGACTAAAAAAGCAAGACTTACCTAGAAAAGTTGCGACCACTATGCTAAAGGTTCCTAGATCTCCTCGGGAATGCTAGAGCTCGAAGACCAAATGTGACACTGAGCTCTAGCAATGCCCATTAAATAGATTTAATCGATTTAGGGTTTATGACACGAAGGCCAAGAATCTAAGAAAAAGCAACACATGGCTGCAGTTTCCAAAAATAACTCAAGTGTAACTCTGACTCAGAAAAATGGATCCCTATTTTTTAGGGATGCTTTTTTTGCTTTTTGCTTTTTCAAGAAAGGAAACCATGCATGCACGAAGAAATTGCGCAATTCCAATGATGGGCAACTCGCTAGCACATGCATCAAGCAACTGCTGAGGGAATGCTTCTTCGTTATTCCTGGGTTGAGTGGCTCTAGCTACCTCTCATGCTCTACGCGGTTTCCCAACTGAAGACAGGTTGCTAGCTGGGTCTACGCAATTCTACAGTTGAAGCTCCCTGTTGGCTTGAACTATGCATTTCCTGAGAGCAACGTTGGTTGCCCTCTAAGATTGCACAGATCATCAAGGTAGTGCTAGAACCGGATTGCAACCAAGTCAATAGGTCATCTTGTGGTTAGACAACAAAGAAAGTAAGCAAACACAAGTTGTAAAGCAAAAGATAAAACTCAAATGAAAGCACAAGTATCTGGGTCAGTGTGAGATGAGTTGTTGAGATTTAGCAGGGAGGCTCCAAAATGAAGCGTAAACAAAATTTTGGAGGGTGGTTGTAGCCGCTACAATAGGTTCCAACATGACAACATCCACGACTTAGTCAAATTATAACTAGCATCCTCGACTACATCTTGTTGCTCTAGTTGTATGACACATAAGTGATGAAAAATAAGGTTGCTTCTATGCTAGTATCAAGGTTATGTTGGTCACAAAGTTGCATGGTTAACTTGGAATGCGTTTATCTAGTTGCACAAGTGTTTATATATATATATATATATATATATATATATAATATATATATATATATAAGTTTTTTTAATATGTCGAATTTAATGTTAAATTTTATTACAATGATTTTCATTGTCGAACTTTTATTGAACTTCAAGGTCGTCGAACTTGAAGTCGAATTCGAGCCATGTGACATAATGAGAGTTGTGGGTTTGATAATCGCTTCCATGAGATAAAAGTTCAATCAAGGTGTTCTTAAATTTATTTGAAAAGTGATTGCTAATTGAAGAAGAATTGGAAAGAGTGATTGTGCTAAGCATAGAACAATGGAAAGTTAACATTAAGTTCCATAATGAAGCAGACATAAAGGGGGGACTAGACAAAGAAGCACAAAGAAGCAATGAGCTCTCAAATGTTCTCCAGGAAATAAATAGAGGTAAGCTCAAATTTCGATGAAAAGATTGCTTACACAACCCTTTACCATCACAACATTCATTGTATCACCTCATTCATTAATTTATCAGTTATATATATTATTCATCCTATATCATTTTCAACTTCTTCTCCTTGTATATATATTGAACTTCATTGTAGGATAATAACATTCTTTATTTACATTGTTTGTATCTTCCTCCTCACTTAGTTTTCTATTGGTATGGAATGCCTATATATTCCTATGTTTGAAAAAGAATAATAAAGCAACCATTGTATTCCATGCTTCACTTCACTTTTGGCTCATAGTGCCTTAGAATCTTGGAACTCCTCTTTGTAAATGTGCAAAATATTTTTCAGTGCCTTTTGAACTAAATTGTAGGAGAAGACAATCACAACATTTAAGAGATCTACAACCTTCAGTCCACAAATAGATGGGAAAATAGAGGAAGTGAACAAGACAATGGTGCAACTTTTAAGAGGTTATCACTCACAGCATCCAAGGACATTTGACGAAAATTAGATCTATGTTCAATATTCCTATAGGGTAGTCCACACGTCCACCACAAAACTTATTTTGGATCGTTACCAGCTTCATGTTTAGACATTGTATATGGGCAGCCTAAAGAATAGGTGGAAACCGCGATGTGTAAGACAAAATATCAATGACAATCATGGATGGCCATCTACAAGTTCAAGGGAAATTGAAGAATCACAAGAATAATGCAAGGCTAAGCATGAATAACAGGACCATCCAAAGTAGGAGACTGATACTAGTTCCACCTTAGCAAAGAAACATTGTAAGGACTAGGAAGGACAATTAAGTCCTTGTGATATGTCTTTTGAATTGTTAGAATATGTGGGCAACACAGACAACCTTACTCGAAACGAAGGAAAGAATTAGAGCCCTGCTTTATAGCTGGGATTATGCAAAATACAAATATCAGTATGGGGTCTATTAGGACTTATTTAATTCAGTAAGATAACACCCAAGTTTGTATCATTGTAATGATATGCTTAAAGACGAATCACAACAACAACGCTCAACTTTTGAACTTTCTGCAATTATATTTGTTTTGAATCTCATTATTGTAAATTGAGAAAACAGAAAAAAATTAGAAGGAATTTGAAACATTGGTCAACCAATAACGGTAACTTCCCCACAAACCATTAGATTATTGACAGTTCTTGAGATATCACAAACATCTAACTGAAGAGGGCTGAGGTGTCATCGTCAATAATCTGAACATGTTTCCCCAATAATAATGTTAGTTCCGAATGTACATTCATCTGTTTTAGATGAGTAAAAGCTCGGATAAAAGCACAATATGTTACTGAAGTATAAAATAAGACAAATGCTTTTCATAAATTAAAATCACATGATTACAAGGTCAAAACTGTTGGCATGTTTAAATATTTGTGTGAAGAGGATATTTCTCCTCATTACTGTTTGCCAAATTGTATGTCTTCATTTATAATACAAATGGTTAAAATACAATGTTAGAATTAAATTAAGAAAAATTATGGTTAGAACTATTGGATCAGACAATTGCACCGGAAAAAACTCGTTGCAATACATCTGGAAATTTTATGATACTTCCAGGTTCTGCAAAATGTCAAAGCATCCTGTTCCAACTTTCGCAACCTGTCCAAGAACAATTCGGGAAGAAGGTGACTCCATGTAGTCTGTCTCCCCTTGCAAGCAAGAATCCACAAGGAATTTTGTGGCTGTTTCAAAGGTCATTTTGAGGAATGGTGATGTGCTTGACGCTATGCCAATTCTATTCAACGCCCTGAAGCCACCATTGAATGTCATAAAATCGGCTATTAAACTCAGATGACGGCTGTTCACCGATATGCCATAAGAATCAAATACACTCTTCACTTCTGCAACAATAGTTGCACGGGCTGATTCGACACCATAAACTTCAAGCATGGCATTTATATCATTTGTCGTCAGCCTATCTATATCAAGTTCATCACTAAGCATCCACAAGACTTTGAAGTTAATTCCATCTGTCTGTAGTGCCGGAGTGTTAGAATCCCCATTGTAGTCTATCACAGAGCAGCGGTCTATGTTGGATACGGAATGGACAAAAACATTCTTTGCAACCTTCTCTGCAATCTGAAATATTCCAAAGGAATAACATCAGAAAGGTCTGATTCCTTGCAAATTTTGAAAAAGTAAATAAATAGAATATGTTGTCTGGTAATTAGAAGAACTAGAGAAGTTACATACCGGAGCCAATAACAAATGTGAATTTCTTTCCACAGGAAGATGCACCTCAAAAGTTCTCCCTTTGACTAGAACTCCTGTTGCCTCTGTTTTATCCTTCTTCTTAGACTCTTTTTCCACTGTTTTTCTTTCCTTCACACTCTCGCTGGACTTTTTCTCTGCTGATCTGCTTGCCTTCTTACTGGATTTTTCTTTCTCAATATCTTCATCTTTTCCTGATTCGTTGTGCACATCACTGTGATTTTCATCATCATCTTCTTCTATTGAATTTTCTTCATTACAAAGATCTTCAACCATAGACATTTCACCCTCATCATTCTCATCATCATAATCCATTACATCTGTTCCTTGTGCTTTCCTTTTCTGAGCATCTGCTCCTTCATCCTCAACTTCTTCATCCTGCTCATCTTCATCCTCTGTTTGTTCCCCGGCATTTAAATTAACTTGAGACTCATCCTCACTCATTAATCCCAGACCATCCATGGACAAAGGTTCAGAAACAATTTGAACAGCTTCTTCTCCACTTTTTCTAGCCTTCTTTAGGGCATTGTCAATTTCTTTACGCAAGACTTCGACATACTGATTACGAAAGGTATTCTCACAATCTATTAAAGACAGACTTAAATATTGGGGATAAAAAGCTGGGGGGTAGAGCTTTATCCTCACTTTGTATACAGTCTGCACATGCCCATTAGAAACAGAAAAGGGTACTATACCAACATCCAAACTCTCTATCAGATCTGCAAAGCGAATCCTCCTCAATTTTGCAGCAAGTCGTTCTGCATCCTCCCTGCAAAATATCAAGCAATGAAAAAAATAATTTCTTTTTTGAGAATGTGCTTCATATATTACTTCAGGCAACAAATAAGTACATTAAGCACCAAAGTGATTACAACATACAAACAACAGGGAAATGATGTTTCCAGAAAATAATCGGGAAATGATGTCCATGAGTAATGGCAGTAGAATGAATTATAGAATAAATTGAGCAAGACTCCAAACATACCTTGTTTTCCCATTGCGCAAGGGGCAAGTCATAACTGGTGTAAGTATTTTCTGTGATGCTGTCATTAAAATCTCACGTAAACGAGGAATTCCTAGTGTCACATTCATTTCTCCTCGACCAGCAAAATGGAATGTATTTAAACTACAAAATGCACAATATTCTGTCAGTTATCCTATTAAAGAAATATATACCTAAAAGCCCCTAAAAGCAAGATTACAACTCAATCCTACATATTGAAGTTTGTCATCCATCAAGTTAGGCACAATTTTATATTCTGAACATAAAAATATACTGGCATATAGCACAGCTAACAATGCACATTGATTGTATAACAGGATGCTATTGCTAACTAATTTGAATGTTTGATGGTAACATTTCTAGCCCTCTTCTCATGTTGAGGAGAAGTATTCTTTAGTAAAACAATCATTTTTTCTCGCAGAAAATAATCTGATACAAGAAATCACTAGCATATTATTAGATAAAAAAATCAAAATCTGTCTAATATCACAATCATCACCATGACAGCTTAAAATTATTTCTGAATCACCTAAAAAATGTGTTACAGAAGATGGAAATAATAGGAAAATACCCAACCCTGGAAAACCATGGGGGAGCAGATCAAAGTAGATTAATGCAAATCATATAAGACACATCTCAAATGTATCGAAAAGGAAGCAAGTTCATGCTGTAGTGTTGTATTGCTGACTTAAACAATATTTAAATCACTTCAAGGTTGATGCACCAAGGGATTATGCACTTGGGGTTTTAGTCACTCCTTCCCTATAAAAGGATATGTCCTCTCTTCATTTCATAATCTATGAAGTCTCTTCCAACTTCCTTCATGTCCTTGGACTCTTTATGTTCAGATTCTGTTAGTTAAATTATGTTTCGGCACCTTAGTTTTGTTGCAGATTCTTCTAGTTTGACCACCTGGCTTCTTATGTTGATGTTTATGCCCTTCTATAGGGAAATCCAAAACTGAAAGCATCCAATGATATAATGTACAATGTCAGGGAAGTGCCCTCACTTTGAGGTTTAATCAACTAATTTATCTTCAGTAAAGGAGATTAGGGCCTTAAAAGCAGACAAGGAGGCTGCGAAGCAGCAAGTCCCTGCCAGTGAAGTGTGTTTGACAAGGCTATGTTCGAAAAAGCTAAAGGCTTTCTGACACATGTAGGCAGGCAGTGCAGGGTTCCCTAGCGACAATGAGAACACAAGTGCCTGATAAACAGATAGTGCCCTGCGTTTCCCAAGTCCAGAATAAAACATAGGTACCTAACAAACAGAGAGTTATAGCTGTGTTTTTCTTGTCCAATATCAAAAACAAGTGTACCAACTTCAAGTGATTTACCAAATAGCAAACTGCAAATTATAAAATCAAGTTGATCATTGAAACAGAAACACATTCTGAACAATAGAGAGTGTATTCTCACTGTGTTTATCAGAACAGAACCATGAAAGAGACAACATAGTCACTGCATTGGTGCTTTGAGGAATCAGATTAAATTAATACATTGTATAGTTTATTTCAGTATAGGTAAAGAGACATTTGAGACAATAAAGCCTATGTAGTCACCACTGATACAATGAACAAAATTGGTCCAAAAACCATGGACAGGAACAATACTGAACCAAAATTGGTCCACTTTGATAACCAAACCCAACCATTATAAAAGGCTAACCTATTTCAACTACTGAACACTAACACATGTTTGTTTGTCAATCATATGATGAATGAATTGAGGTGTAATCAAAACATACCAGAACTACATGACTGGGGATTAGGATCTGCATTCTAGATTTACTTTAACGATCAATTTCCACAAGAATGAAGTGTTGGAAAACAGAATTTAGGTTCCAATTACGGCTAAAATTCATACATTTGACTTCCTCGTGTGTTTGGGCTCCTGGGATCTGTAACCAAAAAAACAAACGGATTGAAACATTATACAAGTAACAAGACCAATAACCACCAAATTTCTTCCATGTACCAGTGTAACATAAACCTGATATGACCATTTTTCACCTTGAGAATCCCTATTGTAATCTAAAGAAAGAATAACTCGAGAAGTTTAAAATGTCTTGTAAGTATAGTGCTTGTATTCTCTTGGGCTTGTCCAGGCTTACTGTGGTAATGGGAAGGATTATAGTGACTAGAACACGCAAGGACTTCATGTAAATTGGTTTACCATAAATACAATGGAAGGAGAGTTCTTCCCTTGAAGGGTTCGGTCAGCTAACTTTCAGAAGTAAAGAGCCAAACTTAGGAGAAAGACTGTAGCACTGCAGACAGATTTTGTGAAGGGATGTAACTGCCACGGACATAAATAGGCTTCCAGCCTCTTTATGCTATTTCTGGGGTCACAAGCAAAATCTCTTGGCAAGCTGCAAACAAAATCGGTATTCAACAGTGAATGCTCGTTCAAAGTTGCATTGCACATAACTGTACGCCACACATAACAATACATTGATTGTTATCGATATATGATTCCAGGGTTCCATATAGATGTTCTGAACTTATGTTAAGAATGAGAATCATCCATGACTATTCAAACTGGAAGCCTTGAAAACCGTATAAATTAATAGACATTCTGATATTAAAACAAAAGGACTTTCAACAAACCTACCCATTTATCCGTGTTATATAAAAAATAATTATTCTGTAAGCTATTAGTTTAATTAGGGCATAGGGCATGATCAAGGATCATGCCCATTCACCAAGAGACACGTAGGGCTGTATTTAAGCCCAGGCCTCTCGGTCTATAAAATATCAATTCATTCATTAATTAATAAAATATATAACTTGCTGATAATTACTGAGTTTTTCGATTTCATTTGGTGTCACTTCCAACCTTAGATGACGAAGGAATGGTTATTCTAGAGCCAGAAGGTATCATATCCAGCAGGGAAAGGAAGCTGCAGTCACGAGTAATCAAAGAATACTTGATCAAGTGGAAAGACTTACCAAAAGAAGAAGCTTCTTAGGAGACTGAAGCGTTTCATCAACAACATCCGTCTTTACGTATGCTTTAGGACAAAGCATCTTTTTGGGAGGAAGGCAATGTTATATAAAAGTTAATTATTCTGTAAACTAGTAGTTTAATCAGGGCAAAGGGCATGATCAAGGATCATGCCCATTCACCAAGAGGCACGTAGGGCTGTTTTTAAGCCCGGGCCTCTCAGTCTGTAAAATATCAATTCATTCATTAATTAACAAAATATATAACTTGCTGATAATTACTGAGTTTTTTTATTTCACCCTGTATCATCAAAATGGTCAGAATGAGAATGTATGCAATTAAAGTTGAAGAGGAAATGGCCAGATGTGAACCTGACCAATGGCCTTCAACAGAGAAGTATAGTAGTAGTGAGTCTGACTTGAGGAAAACTCATAGCCCCAGGCAACAGGGCCTCCAAAGAAGGTTCCGGGACCTACATTAGACATGTCAGTCAGACCAACATTCATACATAGGAATCCTGTGCCTAGGTATGAGGATAGCTTCAATGATCAGCTGTTGCACATACTCCCGCAGAGTTAGACACCCATTGACATCTCCCACTCTGTTTCCAATGGTAAGCGACATAATAGTTAAGGGAAATGAGCATTGCTACTAGGATCATAGGGAAAAGCATTCGCTGGATGAACTATGGATCCCCCATTAAGAATTACCAATACAAAAAAAGATACAAAAAAGAAAGTCTATTAACTATAACATTTTACCCTGAAGCTGAAGCTGAACTGTTTCATGCAGGCGACAAGTCCACAAGGCAAAAGATGTGACCAGGCTCTTGAAGACTCATTCACTGGTGAACAATTATGTCTCACCTTTAGTGAGTTCACGCACAGGTAAGGGCTCAAACTGCATGAGCAAAAAGCTAGATTAATTGAGTCAAGATCAGGCCTGTTCAATGAATGGTGCCCACCAGTATTGGCATACTTTCAAGAATACCATTAAGGCTATCACTTGGCAATTATTAATGGCACCTGCAAAGACTCTTAAAAGGGGTCACCATGTCGCACCCACTGAAATATTACATGATCATAGTCAATGCAATTGTTCAACAGTATTTAATGGGGATGAGCTCTTTTTAAGCACTGATGTGGCCATACAAAATACACCACATCAACGTACCAGAGTGGCTATTGATGTTTAGAACAGGTCTAACCTTGTGTCTTATGTGGTTTTGTACACAAATAAATCAGTGCACAACTACTGGTCCTTCCCCACAATATGGCTAACTCTTGGTACACCTCACAAACACTAATTCTCTGTGAAATTAAAATTTTATTAACTATTAAAGAAGTTACAAAATTACCAGTCTTAACTGCACCACCGTGCAGAATTAGTACTCTTCACTGCACTGCAGTACTAGGCCATTACAATAACAGTGTCAAACCAATTGACTAAACAAGAAGGCGCAGAAAAGAAACAAGAGACGTGCTGTCATCTGAGCTTCGTAGATTGTACTCTACATGGAAGCTGTTGATTTAAGTTTTTGAATTTATAAAATGAGAAAACACCCCTTGTCACAGACTCACAGTGTTATATTGCAACAATGAGTGAGAGATACCATATAAGTTCATCATAAAACTCATGGTAAACATTTGTAACAAGAAGAATTTAGAATATCACAAAGCCTAAGATTCAGAACAGCTCGCCCACAAGTTGAGTGATCCCATATCACAGATTAAAGAAAGGAAACCCTGGAATCCCAACCTGGATGGACAACAACTTCAAGATGATAATTTGAAGTGCCAAAAAATTTAAATTGTAATGGGTTGAACATTGATAAAGTGTCGCTAAGATTCCACCATTTGTCATCATATAGCCTGGTGATTTTCACATTCATCATCTCTATCTCTGAGGGAGAGAATTTGCAAATGCACAGGGTCCATTCAATGAATGCATCTGCAATATTTTTCAAATGCGGTTGCTTTGATGATGAAGGTTCAGATGACTTAGCTTGATGCTAAGTAATTGCATTGAAGACCCTGGCAGAAAGTGCTACATTGATATGTGTGAGACATCAAATAGCTGAAAATTTATAATAACTATTGTTACATATAACTTCTATTTCTCTCTGTTTACAGGGTTCAGATTTCAAGTACATGTCATCACTTACATATGACATCTAAATTGGAAAAGAAAATCAACATATTTCTATCCATTTACAGGATACTGAATTCAGATGCATATTTACAGGATACTCATAGTTTATTTATTCCCAGACTCTCAGCTCTTTCTCTCAATAAATCATTCATTTCTATCTCTCTAAATTGTCCTGATAATGGACCCCCTTTGGGGTTTGAAATGTCGACAGAATGAACTGAAAACTGTGGATAATCCGGATCATGAAGCTACAAAAAACTTCCACAGAGGCTTAAAATCCAACATCAGATGCATATTGTCAATCCAATGTGAAGTCTAAAAGAAGACAAATATAGAAGAAACAAACAAATGATATTTTAATTGCCATCCACCACTCTTTTAAAATTTAAATTGACAAGCTACAGGATTCAAAGAAATACTTAAAACCTCCGCATAACACCACTAATATAACCAGAAATCAAGCTTCTGTGCTTAACTGCAAAATGGCACCGTTCATTAGCATGATAAATAATATTCCAGGAAAAATTGAATCCCCAGACAACAACAGTATTTTGTATGATTTATCATACCCTGTGAGAAAATTACAACTGTCATATGAAATTTAAATCATGAATTGGGTAGTAACAAGCATTATTTACAGCTGATCACTGGGGAATGAACAGGTTGTGAAAAGTAGAGTATTTATAATTCTAAATCAAAACTAGTTATTACAAAATATGGAAAGAAGAGACTTTTTAGTCCAAAGATTGCACGCTTGAAGGGTGTTACATTTCAAATTATCAGGCATGATAATGTACCTAAGCTTAAGCGCTCATCTGATATCGGGTTAGGAAACAAAGAAGTTAAGAAGAGGTAAGGTTAAGAAGTCATTGTTTCATGCCAGCCATCTCTGTGCCATGCAATTCCGCCCAGAGACTAGAAGGGTTAAGCGACACTTCTTCCTAAGCGCCTCATTAATCCAAATGCTCTAGGGCTAAACATTTAACACAAGGAGAAGATGCAACTGAAGTTAGAGTCCACCTGACATATTTCGCACCAACATTTCATTTTTCATAGTGGAAACAGGAAAAAGCTCTGTCCATTTCGGCTGCATTTTCATTTCTGATGATACCATATGGATGGAAAAATGAACAGATGGTAGATGCTTCAACATCCTTACCGCGTGATTATGTTTGCCTGATGCATTTGGCAGTTGAAAATCTTTCAGAAGCAATTCCAGATGGGATGCTGGATTCCCCATCGGCAACAACTATCATATGTGAACAATCACCAAGCACATTCTTGAATTCTAAAGGCCTCCAATTTGATTTACTGAATCACACTGGTACTGATCAAGTCTCAACTAAGAATCCAAACGTCTCCATCTTTCAAGTGATGAAAATTGTATCTGGCAAGCAGAAATTGAGCTTTGTAAACAAGGTCAAGATACGATATTTCGGCAGGTAAATATCACGATATTTTCAGATTTGAAAATATCGCGATATTTTGGTAATAATGGTTAAATATCGTGATATTTTGAAAATATTGGCTAAATATCACCATATTATGAAAATATCGGCTAAATATCATAATTGCTTTATATGTTTAAGAATCTGAAAATTTTAATTTTTTATGTTTGTCGATATTTTCCAATATTTTGCCGATATTGCCGATAAGATGTTTTCAGGACCCTCGCCGGTATTTTGTCGATGCTGATATTTTCAACATTGAATAAAATTGTACCCAACACTGCATAAAACCAACATCCTGGTATTAAAATTAATTTTAACTTCTTGAATACGCTATCCTTCCCGACAACTGGGCTGATGTATCAAGGAAATAGGTTTCTTGCAATTTTATATGGTATGTGAAGAAATGGAGCATATTTGAGCTAAGGAGATTCCTACTCAAATAAATAGGTTTCAGCGATTGGAACATCAGTTGGTTACTATTTGTGGTGGCAACTCGGTTAACCAGAAACGCAAACCCTTATAGACAGAGGTGACAGAGAAGTTCCTCTTGCCATGAAGAATCGATGCACCATGACCTCAGAGCTAACCCGCTTGCCCAATTTTTAAAATTAAATAATAAATAAAATTAAATATGAAAAAATCAATTAGAAGCAAAAATTAAATATTATAAACAAGAAACATATATGATAGGCACTTGGGCTTGCATGCTGCTACATGCACCCTCTGGAAATCACAAACTACATTTGGAAATCATACACTACATCATTAGCACAGAATTAGACTTCCAAAGTTGCGTCTTGTTAGCTAACTGGTTGATAGTAAGTCCTTCACCTCCATGTACACAATGAGCCCTATACAGACTTCTGCCTAGATGATGCCGAGATGAATACGTGCTATAGCTGGTGTTACTACTCGTGCTTATGAGTATGGGTATGAGTCAATAGCTGCTACTAGTAATGCCTACGTCTTTGGCCCGAGACTCCTCCATTATGGGTCAGATCCTCTCAGAAGGCTCCCCTAATTACCCTGAATAGCACCCCAACTGCAATGTGTGAGTTTGGGGAATGAATGCTACAAAACCCCAACTCCCCTCCCCGCCCCCGGCCTCTTCGATAGTTGCTGCTTGGATACGCTTTCCCGATAGAAGATCTTCCCATGGCCTTTCCCAAGTGCCGAGTGAGTTTCATGCAGCTAGTTTGATTAGCCTTCCACAATTTGTAATAAGTAGGTTCCATTCTTGTGATGTCATGAGTGACGATGTTTCCTTGTGAGTGCCCCAATGTTTGGCTTTCAGTGCAAATGGAAGGTAGGCAAAAATCCTTGGCTGAAAGGGGTTTTACGTTTGTTTTTTTGGGGGATTTTCGCGATTGAAGCTATGTGAGGCGATGGTAATCTAAAGGTCTAGTTTTTTCTTTCTGAAGTGACTCATATTGACCATGTTTTACCTTGAATGTATTGGCATGATAGGATTTGCAGCACGAACAGATGTTAGCTAGCCACCAATACAACTTGCTCTTGCTGAGGTTCCATAACCGTGGCACCATGAGGTTTCACTATCGAGATGGGTTTGCACCACTGTTATGGATTCAACAGCACTAGCTGGTCAACCATATGAAGACGGAGTGATACTACTAGGAGACGAGGTTTCACAACCACATCGGGCAACACTATGAGAGGTATGTCACAACAACAAAATATGTGCATACCACTTAGATATTACTCTAGAAACAACAACAACAAAAAGTGTGCATACCAGTTAGACATTAATTGGATCTTGCAACAAAATGCCCAGACTAGAGTTTCTTGTGCTCCAATTCCATTGTAGTTAGTTCATTCGCTACCCATTGTCTTCCATTGAATTAAGATTCAATTAGTTTCAAGCCAAGCATACATGGTATCAACTTGCTTCGCTCTCCATCCAACCAACAAAACAAGTAGTTGATTGGAATTGTTTCCAGAGTTGGAAACAGATAGCAGGCAGATACTTGACTGTAGGTTTATACCTATCCCCCCAATTCAAGTGATTAGCATGCCAGATAAATAAGTATGCGCAATACTGTCTCAGTACTTGGCCAAGCCTTTGAACTGAAAAGAGATCGCGCACCAGGAATAAAACCCATTCTTCCTCTACCACAAACTTCATTAAGAACTTAGGAGGGGTTGTTGAGTTCTGTTGAGGCACCTTCTAGCTCCAAGCTCCCCAATACCTTCCTTTGTTGTCACACAAATGTGCATGCACCAAAAATGACTGTGGCAAAAGTGTCGCTCTAGTTCTATTGCAATTGCATAATTTTACCATAAACTCTCCTTCCCTAATTCGTTAGTTTACTTAGATTCATTTGTAGATTTAATTTTGCAGGTGGAAAGAAGAAATAGAAGACTGCTCAGGCATAAGCAGTGAAGGAGGCGTGGTGTATGTGACAACTTTGTGACAACATACAACATTTTCTTATTATATATATTAGGCTAAACCAAAACATTGAAGCAAACATTTAATACCAACAAAGTAATGCTAGCATTACTTCATGCTAGAAAAAAATATGAATGATCTTTAATTCTTTCACCCTAAGAAATTATATGACTATAGACGGCTGCCTCAGGAAAAGGCCAAATAAGATGAAAAAATATTTAATTGGTTAAACGAATCAATATATCTATTTGATAGGTCGAGTGAGAATGGTTTACTGAATATGAAATTAAGACTTCGGTTTAACTGACAAAAAACTCTGAGAACTAATGTCAAAGCAACATTTCAATTACTATAATCCCGTGCCGCAAGCGGCAGGGACTGAAAATGCCTTCATAAACAACAATCTCATAAGGACACACTGCTTTGAACCTTGCAAAATAAACTTAATAATTTGGAGCAATATTCCTTAGATCTGGAATTTTATTTTATTTCTTAGGATCCACAAGGAGATGTGATATCCACAGAATTAGGTACTCGTGCTAGATGAACTCTGGGAGAGTGATCTTGTTGTAACTTCTTCCTCCCACATCAACCTCCTCACCCTATGTCAAATGGTTCAGGTTCAGGTTTGAGTTCGAGTTCGACAGGGATAAAATTCGATTCCAATTTGAATTTTCCAATAAAATTCAAATAAGGTTTGCCATTAGATTCATCTATTATATATATTTCTATTTTATAAATAACATTTATTATATTTATATATAATATTTTCTAACACATATAATATATAAAATACTTTACAAAAATATCATCTACAATTAATAAAATATTAATGTATGCACTAAATAAATATATAATATAAAATATAGTTTAAAACTTAGGTATCCTACAAGCTATGAAAAAAATTAGACTGCACGTGCCACTAATAACATATCACTCAATGTTGCACGTGCCATGTTTTTGTTACACCTTTATTTTTTAATAAAGTAGATGTCGTACACTTGCAATAGTGAAGTATGAGTAATTACCTATCCCTGAACTTCATATTCTCATAAATTAAACTATCACGACTCACCCACTATTCATTTGCATATTAACTAGCATAGTTGCACGATCATCAGTATAGTCAATGGCATAGTCACTTGATAGTAGGAATACTCGTTAGGCTTTATATGTCTTATTCAAGTGAAATTGCATGTCAACGAAATTCTGTAGTACTTTCTTTTGAGTTTTAGTTCTTCAGCCGGCCAATGTCAAACCAAATTGTGGATATTTTAGTTTGAGCTTCCCAATAACCAAAAATTAAAAAGAGTTGTCATTATTCAACCAACGAATTCATAAGAGGGTTTTCCATCTTCACTAACGAATTACATGTTGGTCAAGTTGTCACTGATGTCAAAGGAGAGTTGTCATTGATGTCAAGAGTGTGAAGGTTGTCTCAAGGAAGAATTGATTGATGGAAGGTTCGATGAAGATCATCATCAGTATTTGGCATTGAACGAGGTTTATGGATGCAGTGGATTAGGTTATGGTGCATAATGGTATGATGGTTGGATAGCTCTTGTCGAGTCCTTTCCAACAGTAGGTGGACCGTGGTACACCACATGATTCCTCATTGTTTATGATATATGCTCTTTCAAAGTTGAAAACCCCAAGTTGTGGTCATGGTGCCTCAAAATGGATGATGTCTTGGTCTAAAATTTTGGAATAAAATTAAATGAAAATATATTTCATTGGGTGGACTTTAATCAATTTTATTGGGTCATGGTTGTTACAAATCCTTGGCCTAGTCGGCCTTCAAAAGAGAAAATGTAAATTGTGAAATCGGCTTCAAAAGAAGGATTAAGGTCGGCCCCATTAAAAATTAACTTTATGAAATTAATTTTTGCATATTGTTCAGGTCAGCTCTAGTTTTAAGGGATCTTTTAGGATAGGTCAGCTCTCCTTTCATGCCCCCCTTTCAACTATATAGGGCACTCAGTTTCCCTCCAAAAGCAATCAATTTCTATTGCATTATCTCAAGTATTCTCTGTGAAATCGCTGAGGCCAGGGCAGCACGCAGATCAGAATAAGGCGACCGAGTTTATCAAGGGTTTTGGACTTAAATGTTTCATCTTTCTGTGGTGTTTTACGCTAGGGAAAAAAAATATTTTTAAAGGCCTAAACAGAGGCCATTTCTGAGCTATATTTCGGCCCATCTAAGGCCCATTTCTGAGAAAATTTTTGGCCCCTCTCTAGGGAAGAATTTGGCCTTCCTGAAGCTAAATTCAGCCAGTCCTGAGGCAGATTCTGGGTTATTCTACGGCAAACATTTGGTGCTACATCAAAAATTATTCGATCTTATCTGAGGCTAGCTTTGAGGTAAACTTCGTCATTTCTGAGGCAGATCTAAGGTAAATTTTGGAGACCTGTTTAACACTGAATTAAGGCAGAACCTTGAGTCTGTTTAGAGGCCGAATTTAGGCCGGTAAAGGCCGAAGGCCTCGGGCTGAGATAGACCTATTTTAGGTCACAAGAGGAGGCCTGTTTGGATGCAGATGAAGGTTGGATTGTTGTAGGAGGAACTTGAGCTTCAAGCCAATCTTTGAAGGTCTGTTCTGAGATGTGATCAAGGCCTAGCTGTTGGGCTAGTTAAAACACTCTTTGAAGGGCTGATTAAAAGTGCAATCATGAGACAAAATTTGAAGCAAAGTAAAGGGTCAAGGCCCAGTTTGGTAACAAGTTTGAAGGTCTAATTAAGGGTAGAACTCCGAACAAATCTGAAGCAAACAGTGGCAGCAGAAGGAAAATTAATGTTAGCAAGTTGATGCTCATTCTCCTCTATGGTATGATCCCTTACAAAATTTTTGAGGTATGAAGCAGAATCTTATGTTTTCTTATATATATATATATATATATATATATATAAGGAGACCTAAAGTTTGATCTCTTCAATGATAGGACAATGATAGCTTGACAATTTGACAGAGTTTGTTGACTAGGATAACATTGCATCTAATCTGTGATCTAAAGCATGTATTGGGAGCATTGAAATATCATTGACAGTGTTTGAATACTATACGGTAGCCCACAGATTCTTTTTCATATCTTTCATTCAAGGGTGGTGCAAGGCAGAGATTGAATTCACCTTCAAGTTGGAGCCTGAGAACGCTTCAGGGTGGCTAGGTGGTGCTAGAGCAGCAGATTGATGCTAGCAAAGTGTTGGAGCATCCTTCCAATTGGAGTAAGTAAAACCAAAGTGTTGAAGCATCCTTTCAGAGAGTTTGGGCTTCCTGATAAACTGAATGTTTTTCTAATTAAATACTAGGGAGTTGGAGCTCTCCGTCAGTTGGAGCTGATAAATTATAATTTATTGTACATGTTGTCGCTTAAAATGTATAGGCACCACGACAACGACGCAGGTTGGGGTTTGTCACCCTGATCCCCAACCTCTTCATTTAAGCTATCTCCCAACAACAAGTTATGGAGGTTAGACCCTATGCAAATGAAATGACAAGTTGGAATCAACTAGTCTGGGAGACACAATTGAGTGTCCTAGCACTTGTTTAGATTTAGCAAAATATTAAGGATTCTATTGGATTTAGGTATTTTGAAACCAGTGCCTTATGGAGTCAACACTCTTGCTTTACAAATTTTAAGACCAAGTACTGGATGGACAATTGCTACTTTAATGCGTAACTATCCTATCTGAAATGCAATTTCTAGGACATGTGAAATGCATAAATCTTGGTTGATTTTAGTTAAATGCCTAGTCGAAGTATGACCTTTGATATTATCTTTATTGAGCCTGAACTCTATAGTAAATGGCAGAGAGAAGTCAAGGTGAAGTACATGAGGATGTGATTAACAATCCCTCTCCTTGAAATCTAACGTACCCGATGCCTCCGGCATTGTTGAGACTGTGGCTCTGACGAATGCAAGGTCACCATTTTCGATACTAGAAAGGCTAGGCTTCTCAAGGGAATGCAAAAGTGTTCCTATCTCTCTATCAACCAAGCTTATGCTTCGAGGTAAAGTTTAATATGCACGACTATCTTAGGATGCAAATGTGAAAATTCCTTAATCTAACACATCAGAAACCCCTACTGAAATTTCTGGTTTACTATCTCCTACTCGTTCTTTACATTAACAAGTTATTTAATTGCATAAATATTGAAGTAAACACAAATGCAGTCTTCATAGATATTCAGATCATGCACTGAGGTAAACAGAAACAATAACACAAGGGACACCATTATTTTTGGAAAACCCAATGCGCGAAAACCGGTGCAGCATATAGAGGGTTTGTATTATTAAGCAAATTTTTGAAACAACTAGGGTGCCAGAAATGGCTCACCCTTCAGAGAATATCCTTGGTAGTAGTACCTCTCTCTAAAGACAGATATTCCAGCAAATCAGCAACCAGATGATCAACCCCACAATGACTCTGACTGTTCCTTGTGTACTTCTCTAGAACTGCGTCACTATCTCTTGGCTGAGGATTTGTTGATCAACTCCCAATATGCCCCATAGAATCTTCCAACACTGCCTCTAAAGCCCTATGCGTCCTCTGCGTCAGCCTCTACGACCCTATGCGTCCATTACGCTACCTCCTTTGGCCTTTGCGTCAACCCTTCTTGGGCCTGCGCCATCTCTCCCGGCGCTTCACTACCTCTCTGCTATGTATTCTTCAACCTTGGATGGAAATCCCTTGTTGAATTGCCTCTCGCTGCAACTGATCACTAACTCGATTTCCTCAGCAAACCTAGCCCCAAAAAATCAAATTGACTAATCAACTTGGTGTGTCTCCAACTGACCCTCAAGCCTCCTCTTACACTTTTCTTGTTGACAATTCAACGACTGAGATTAAATCCCTAATCAACGGCTAAGATTAGAACTCGCTTGATCCTCATCACTTAGAATTTTCTTACCCATTTTATATTAATACAAAATTAATAATTTTATTTTCCCAAGTTTAGACTTAAAAACCCATTAAAAATATTAATTATTTTAATATCTCTTCATCCGAGTGGAATTTCTCTAAACGATTTCTGGGACTTGGAGATCTCATGTGCCTTAGCCCCTCCACCAAATTTCATGGTTAGAGCACATCTGATGCTACCCAAAATCAACAGCGAATGCAAATGTGAAGTTGGAAGATCGTTATTAGAGGAAGATTGCTATAGCTTTAAAGTACTTAGATTATGGTTTATCTTGAATTATATCACCAAGTACTTATTTAAGAAATTTTTATTAGGCAATCTCAATTGTGCCAACTTTGAAAATGTCAACAAGATAAAATGGAAATCACTTTACTTGATTATTGAAAGATGCGCAATTTGTCACAGTTCCACAATGGAATACTTATCCAATCTCAATGAAAAATGCCAATGACAATTGCTTGAAATTCCAAAACCAATTATCTAAATGATGCCCAATACGCAATTAGATCTCAATCAATCAATTATCACCTTCAACACTACTTAGTCTTAAATAACTGTTAAATTGGCAACTAGGGCCAAACTCCATGTGGGTCAGCTTATTTATGGCAGCTGATATTTTTATTGGATCCCTCTCGTCGAGAGGTGTAGGATTGATCCAAAGATCATCCGATTCCGATAAGTATTTATGGAGATATGAATTTATTTTGTTTATGGAATTATTATCAAGCCGGCCAGCAACTTGAGTAGGCTCAGAAGCCCAATAGTCACGTCCATTCAACCTCTACGTTTTAGTATAAATAGAAGAGGACTTGAAGTCATTTGACACACATTCTTCAAGTGATCTCCTCCTCTCCACGTCTTGGGTTATTGGTGAAGGAGAGACACTTAGAAGAATACATTGACCTTGGATGATGCCCTAGCTGCAGTATGATAATCTAAACAGCAAAGGGAGGCACTTATACGCTGTCTAAAGAAGCCCTAATCCGTTGACTAAAGGAGGCCCTAACTGCAGTAGAGAGAGGCCTAATCCACAGCAAGGAGGAGGGCCTAATACGCAGTCAAGGGAGATATCTAAACGCAGACCTAGAAAGGAGACCTAGCCGCTGTCATAATGAAGTCGTAGCTGCAGCCCTAGCCACCGTACAGATATGCCCTAGCCGTAGCCTTATGAGGACACCTACACGCAGAAAAGAGGAGACGTATAAGCAACATAAATGAGCCTCTATACGCTGTCTATTGACCCTATACGCAGCAAGAAAGCGACTCTCTATCTGCAGTCAGAAAGAGGATCTATACACAGTCCTATGAGGAGACCTGTTTACGCAACAAGGAGATATATATGGGACCTTCCATCCACTGTCTAAGGAAGCTCCAAAAGAGCCCTTGCCACAGATGTATACAAGTCAAGGCAGCACATAAATATACACAGTTAAGATAGCAAGGTAAGGAACATGATGTATGAAATGCTGTCATATAGACAGTCAACGTATTAACGCAGTCATGGTGCAGCAATGATGATAACAACAGTATGGCATACCTGTAGCAGCCCTATCACAATGAACAGCAGAGATAGTATGCCATCTGTCAGAACAGCATGATGATGATGATGCACATGGGTATGGGCAGCATGATGATGGATAAGATACATGGAGCATGGGCAACAACATGATGGGCAATAATGTTGATGCATATAGCAGTCAATGGTATAATCTAGAATGGAATTGTGTCAGCATATTCATTGACATGGCATGGCATAGCATGGCATGGAAGGCACACTATATATAATGGCAGAGGACAGCATGATGTAGATCACGGGTAGATCATGATGATGGAAGGGGCAGCATATGCACAGGCAGCATGATGACAATGAGTCATACTAGCAGGGGCAACATAATGACGATGATGTATGGGCAGCAAATGGACGAGATG
>APFE030493522.1:113942-192654 GCA_000404065.3 Pinus taeda | reverse complement strand
TGGTTTGAAACTTATCACTCTATGCATGCCTCTCTGCTTGAACACATCTTCCTTCCATTCAAACACCATCCAAACCTACACAAAACCAACTGAACCCAATAGCTAGCCTAAAATCATAATCAACAAAGCTAAATCATCAAGAGAGAGCCCTCTCTAATTACAGGTGGGCTAGAACCTGTAATCCAAAGATTGGTTTGTGGTTACCTCAGTCGTATCCCTTCAGGAGCTTAGGGACAACCTGAGAGATAACATAATGGCGACTCTTCTTGGGAACTTCTTCAGATAATCTCACAAAACCAGTCCGAAGCTCCGCAGAGAAAGAAACTGACCTTTAACAAGTTTTTGTTAATCTGTATTCTTAGAAACATTCACGTTATACAAGATCAAATCTAGATCCAAATCCCCCAGCTGTGTTTGATAACCCCAATATAATTCCCAAGATCATTAGAAAACAAGAGCAGCAAGAAGGTTTGACTGCTTCCAGTTCTGAAACAGTTCAGCGTAGCCATTTAGCAACCCCTGTTAAATTTTTGTTCCATTCAAACCCTGCTTTCCCTGGTTCATCATCCACTTCTGCGAACCATGTTTCCACACCTCCATCCACTACGAATACCACCACTACCACTCCTATTATCCTTGTTACTCCAGTTGTTCCACTTGTCCTGGTTGTTCCGCTTATCCCAGTTGTTATGGCTAATAGATATGCGCCTTTACACCTGCCTGCAAATCCCGAGGCTATGCCTCAGGATTATCAGACTAAAATTACCTATTTTGATGGCGCAATTTCCTGCACAGCTCTTCAGCATACAAAGAAAATGCAGGATTACTTTGAGAGTTATGAGATTGATGATGACAGTGTAAGAATGAAGATTTTTGTCCAAAGTTTGACTGGTGATGTCAGGACTTGGTTCAAAGCACTCCTAACCAATTCCATAGGAGACCCAGAAGCCTTATATCAGTCCTTTATTAATAGGTGGGAGAAAAAGAAAGACCCCTTGCACATATTATCTGAATATGACACTATTAAAAGAGGCCCTCAGAAAACTGTTTTGGATTACTGTGCAAGGTTCAATAATGTCTACAATGCAATACCACAGAACTTAAGACCTCCACCTGATCTCACTTTGTACAAATTCCCAGATGGTTTTGATGCTGAAATGGCTTATCAGCTAAGGCAAAAAGAGCCCCTCAAAGCCTTGCAGAGATGCAAAATGTTGTTGTTAGTGTGGAGGCAAACCTAATCGCCAAAAGAAATAGAGCTAGAACCAAGAGAAGAACTACCTTTAAGGAAGAACCCTCAGCCTTAGACCAGAAGTTGGATGCTATTATCAATGGAATGCATAGGCTGGGAGACAGAGTAGAGAGTGTCGAGAGGAAATCATCATGGGAAGGGCAACAACCCAACACCATAAGGAACCCAAACTTCAGGAAAAATCAAACCACAAATGCTGGAAGAGCTAATCCTGACCATGATATTAGACCTCCTTTCCAAGAAAACTACGCAGAGGCATCCACATCCAGTGAACCCATAGAAGAAAATCACATAAACTTGATAGACTCAAAAAATGAGCAGCCAATCTTTCTCACTCAAGAAAACCAAGACTACCCTGATATAAAACAATTTCAGACCAAGACGGGAGAGTCTTTTGATTTTAAACAAGGTTATGATTCTGCTGTATATGAGGTTCAAAAACAATATAAGCTGAGAACAAGAACCATTGATGCCCATGCACCTAGCAAAACAAAGGACAACAAACAGCCTAATAAGATTAAAGGCAGGGTTGTCATAACAGAACCAGTTAATATTGCTATCCCAAACCCGCATCAGGTAACTATAACGGACATATCAGACATACAGCCTCATACTGAGCAGCCTCTACCTCCTTCTTCCTCAGAAGAAAATTTGAACAACGTTCCAAAAAATCTTCCCAAGACAGAAATACCGCAAACTGTCATTCACCATAGCATAGACAATCCAAAAGAAAACACAGAGAGTATTCCGGAAAAGGAGAAATCTGCTGCTATTAGCGCTAAGAATCCATCAGAAAATCCATTTAGTTTAGAAGCTAAGATTGGAAAACTCAAAATATCCATCCCCCTCTCAGAACTTGCCAAACATGATGTATATAGGCAACAAATTCAGAGATCACTTCAACTACCAGAGATCAGGGATGATGTAAATGTTCTAGATGATACCCCTGACCTATTGTTCGGCCCAGAAGTTAACGGAAAAACAACATAGGGATCTGTTCCACCTTTTTATGTCAGTCTGCACATACATGACAAAATCTTGCACAATGTTATGTTTGACTCAGGTGCCTCACACAATCTTATGCCCAAAGCTATAATGGAAAAGCTAAACCTTGATGTCACAAGACCCTACAAGGATCTATACTCCTTTGACTCAAGTCAAGTCAAATGCTTAGGCTTAATCAAAGACCTTTGTGTGTCTTTAGTCCAATTTACCAACAAGACAATCCTAATGGACGTAGTAGTTGCTGACATTCCAACAAAATACGACATGCTTCTATCAAGATCATGGGGAGAAAAACTCCAAGGATCCCTTCAACTCGACCTCTCTTATGCCACTATATCTGTCTTTGGGCAACCAAAGAGACTGTATAGACAAACACTGATGAAGTATGTGGTGAGTAGTGAGGAGAAACCCCAAATTTTTCCAATTTACTCAATCCATTCTGATATGGACTCATTTATTCTTTTTAATAATGACAACAATCCTCCAACTAATGAGAATCCTTTAGCTTCAGAGCTAGAGACATGCATAAATGAAGAACCGGTTTCCCATGCCCATGAAATAGTCACAACAGTCAAGGCAGCCAATAAACAAGAAGAACCTCCTCAAACAGAAATTCTAGATCTGCCCAATCCTAAAATAACTGAAACTCTTGATACAAACCAAAAACAAGAAATTACATGGTATTTAGAGTTTGATGGTTCTGTCAACAAGTTAGGATCAGGGGCAGGTGTATGGATTCACAATACACATGACAATCATGCAGAAGGCCGTGCCTATAGACTAAATTTCATATGTACCAACAACATGGCAGAGTATGAAGCTCTCCTCTTAGGCCTAAAATTGCTCAAAGTCCTAGGAGCTACAAAAGTGTCCATTCTAGGTGACTCCGATTTAATCATCCAACAAATGAAGGGCAACTTTGTTACTAATGACAATAGGATGAGGGCCTATAGGACTGCTGCAACAGATATACTTAATACCATTGCTGAATCCGAGCGTGCCAAGATTTCTAGAAACCATAACATACATGCACACAGCCTAGCCACTTTTGCTAGCACATGCAAGCTTCCCTTTGAGCCAAATCACCTTTTTACTGCTGAGATAAAGCATAGGCCCGCTGTTCCTAACAATATTAGAGATTGGCAAGTATTTGAAAATGATGCCCAGATTAACAATTTCCTCACTCTCGAGGGCGAGTTTTCAAGTTTAAACATTGACGTGGAGGCCATGAACAATTCCCAACAACAAACAAATGAAAATCAGCAGGCTGTAACAGCTGCAACAGCAAAACAAATCCTGAAACCAACTATTTTTGAAAATACAAACATAGAACAACTGAAACAAATGCATCTGGAGGAAACAACCAAAGAAAAGGCTGAGTTCATTGATTTAAAGAATAATTTTTTGCCTGTTGGCCTTACTCCATTAGAAGACATGTTTGATGACAATGATGTTCCCAAAAAGCCAAAAATGGAGCCTTTAGATGCTGCTATAGAAGAACACAACATAGGGACAACAGAAAAGCCCAAAATGATTAAATTGTCCAAAAATCTTCCCCCTGATCAAAAGCCAAAGTATGTGATTTGTTCAAAGAGTTCCAAGATATATTTTCTTGGAGTTATGAGGACTTGAAGTCCTATGATACCTCAGTGATTCAACATACCATTCCCTTAAAACCAAATCAAAAACCATTCAAGCAAAAACTTAGAAGAATAAATCCTATGCTTCTCCCCCTTATTGAGAAGGAAGTAAAGAGAATGTTTGAAGTAGGTATCATAGCACCCATTAGATTTTCTGAATGGGTATCCAATCTAGTTCCCACAAGGAAAAAATCAGGTGAGATCAAACTGTGTGTAGACCTAAGAAACTTAAACCAAGTCTCTTTAAAAGACCACTACCCTTTGCCTAAAATGGACCACATCCTACAAAGAGTAGTGGGTTCCTCTAGAATTTCTTTACTAGATGGATTTTCACGTTTCAATCAAATACTTGTTCACCCAGATGACCAAGACAAGACAGCCTTTACTACACCATGGGTAACATTTAAGTATGTTAAAATACCTTTCGGGCTAAAGAACGCTGGCGCCACCTTTCAAAGAGCAATGGATATTGCATTTGCCAAGGAAATCCATGAATTCCTTGTTGTCTATCTTGATGACTTAACCCCTTTCTCCAAATCTGATCAAGAACACCTCAAGCACTTAGGGCAGATCTTTATGACATGCAAGAAATATGGCATTTCCTTGAACCCCAAAAAGTCCTTGTTTGGCTTTGAGGAAGGTAAGTTACTAGGCCACATCATCTCGAAAGACGGTATCAAAATTGATCCGGAAAGAATTCAAGCAATCCTTCAAATTCCATACCCAAGAAACATAAAAGAGTTGCAAGCATTCCTTGGAAAGATCAATTTCCTAAGGAGATTTATCCCAAACTTAGCAGAATTGATAACACTGTTAAGTAATATGTTAAAAAAGGATGCCAAGGTAAGATGGTCGCTGGAAACCAAGCAGGCTTTTGAGAGTATCAAATCTGCCTTGACTCAAATGCACGTACTCACAAGTCCGCAGTTTGATAAGGATTTTATCATCTTTCCCTTTGCTTCAGACCACACCATAGCTGTTGTCCTTCTGCAAAAGGATGACCAAGGAAATTAAAAACCAATCACATTTTTCAGCCGAGCCTTAAGAGATGCACCCTTGAAATACCAAATCATGGAAAAGAAGGCCTATGCCCTTGTTAAAGCGATCAAAGATTTCCAAGTCTACATTTTGTATTCACATGTGATTGCCTATGTCCCAAACTCTGTTGTAAAAGACATATTAACTCAAGAGGGACTAGAAGGAAAAAGAGGCAAATGGATTGCCAGTATCCTTGAATATGACATTGAGATAAAACCCACAAAGCTGATAAAGGGACAAGGTTTAGCCAAGCTAATGTCCGAAACAAATCTTCAGGCCTTAGACATCAACCAGCTAGACAATGAACAAGAGCTGGCGACTCCACAGATCAGTGAAACCTTTTTACAATCCCCATGGTATGCCGATATTTGCTATGTATTGTTAAACCTGTGTGCTTCCCCAGGATTGTCCAGAACCAAGAAAAGATTTTTGAAAATGAAAGCTCTAAAGTTCTGTATCTTAGATGGTGCCCTGTTTTGGAAAAATCATGAAGGAATACTGCTAAACCGTTTAACCATAAATGAAACCAACAACATCATGGAAGAATTCCATGCAGGGGACTGTGGAGGGCATCTATATTGGAAGTCCACTGCTGACAAGATTTTAATGGCTGGTTATTATTGGCCCTCTCTATTTGCAGATTTCAAAAAATTTGTTGTCTCATGTCACAAATGCCAAATCTTTGAAGGAAAAAGAAAACTGCTGCCTTTGCCCCTTAAGCCCATCTCAACTGAACAACCTTTTCAAAAATGGGGTCTTGACTTCATAGGGGAAATCCGTCCCTTTTCTTCAGGCCAACACAAGTGGATTTTAACAGCCACCGATTATTTCACCAAGTGGATTGAAGCCATCCCATGTAGGCAATCCAATGACTTCGTTATCATCCGATTCCTTGAAGATAATATCCTTTCTAGATTTGGATGCCCTGAGAAAATCATCACTGACAATGCTACTGCCTTCAAATCCAAAAGGATGATCAATTTTTGCCATAAATTTCACATTACCTTGGGCCACTCTTCATCTTATTATCCTCAAGGTAATGGCTTGGCCGAGTCATCCAACAAAAGTCTCGTCAACATCATTAAGAAAGTGTTGGAAGAGAACAAAAAGAATTGGCATAGGAAGCTCACAAATGCCCTATGGGCAGACAGACTTTCAACCAAGAAATCCATTGGGATGAGCCCTTATGAGCTAGTATATGGCATGGAAGCCAGATTTCCTTCATCTTTGGGCATTCCTACTATCAAACTATTATAGGAGATTCAGGCCGAACCAAATGACATCCAAAGAAGAATTAATCAGACCATTCACCTTCAACAAACCAGAGAGCAGGTGTATGACAGAGCTCAAATTTTGCAAGAGAAGCTCAAAAAGATGTTTGATAAAAGAGCTAAGGCTGAGGATTTCTGTGTTGGCAGCAAAGTTCTAAGGTGGGATTCACGAAGAGAAGACAAGGGAAAACATGCAAAGTTTGATTTTCTTTGGAAAGGTCCATTCATGATTAGCGCTGTGCAAGGCAATAACACATATTTTCTCAAATCTGAAGATGGCAGCACAACTGAAGAGGGCCCTGTAAATGGCCGAATGTTGAAACATTATCGAGATCCATTTTAAAGGGATATAATGCCCCTGTGTATATATTTGTATATTGATGTTTGCATATATGTTAGCATTGTCCTTTTTATGTTTGTATAAGCAATCCGATTGCTTGGAACCAAGCAGCGAAGTTATGGAGACAGAGCAAAGGCAGTCCTCTATTTTAATAATCAGTCACGGCGTCATTCTCAGGAGAAACAGCACAGCCCGTGCAAATCATCCATTTCAAAAGGCTCTGTCTTTTTGCATTGGTTTCAGCATAAGGGTACAACAAAATGTTGAGTGAAAGGAACAATAAAAACATAGAAGGATGCTCAGGACCAATTGAGATATATTTGAAAGCACTCAAGGGATTAAGGGATAGCGTCGTATTTTACAACGATTCATGTTGGAAGGAGGTCGCGTTCAGTACTTTAAACTTCAATCACCTGACATCCAGCAAAAGGGAATGTTCTTGTTGATTCTCTGTTTTGAATCATATTGGAGATCGACACTCAGGGTAGTTTTGGACATTTAGAGCAACCATAAAAAGATAAGAGCATTGTTGTGTATCTTAGAGAAATCAATTAAAAATTCTGCAATCAGGCTTCCACAACTTTGGTCAATAGCATCAAAAGGGAGGAACATTCTTGGTTCTACATCAACAACCTCCTCAAAGATAGAGTTAAAGCAAAATGCCTAAGTTTTGATCCATGTATTGAGACTATTCCAAAGGGTAGTGCTCAGGTAACATTGTACACAACATTAAGCACGCTGAAGAAAGTAGGAGATGCTATATAGTTCACAGTAATTCAGTCGGGGGTAAGTGCTGTTCATTTTCCAAAGTTTCAATCATTTAACAATTAACAGAAAGAAGTGTTCCTAGTCCACAACAACAGCAGAAGATCAAGACAATCTGGCCTGGTGTTCTTAACTTTTCACAAGGAAAAACCATCCCCAAGTGGAGCCACTGTTAGCATCCTGCTACAGCAGGTTACTCATCTTTCATGATTGACATTTTTACATGCCAAATATGTCATTCTTTGCATGCTGCAATGTTCCATATTTGCTAACAGAAGCCAAAGAAGGATGCCATGAGAATGTGCCAGTTCAAGGGCCACTGTTGTGTTCCAATTTTGATGTACTATTCCATTTTGAAGAACTTTCGGTTAAAGGGAGGTCCAAACAGTTTAATCTTGGTCTCCCTAGGTTTCAATTTTCTGTTTTAGAATATAGAGAATCACCATCTGTCCAAACAGCTTAATCTTGGCAAATTCCTAGATAGGAGAGAAGCAAGGGTGCTCAATAGCCTAATCTGAGCCCTGGATGAAATAAGTGTAGATATAGATAGGAAGACAGTAAAAGAAAAAGTTGAAAAGCTGGATTTGCTAGTTCAAGTGCACCCAAACCAAAAAGAAGAAAAAATGCTAGGTAACTAGGCTGGGTAGGTAGTTTTGTGGCCACAGAACCAATGATTGTGATCAGTTTTGTGTTTTCAAGTGCTATATCTATTCAAAACACAATTGCAAGGCAAAAATCCACTTGGAGCAACTCAAGGGAGGCATGTCTAACTCTCCCTTCTTCTTCTTCACCAAATCATTCACTAACTTCCCCAAAAGAGGTCAAGATCTGCTTGATGTCTCTTAAATCCATCATGTTTCATATCATTTCCCTAGTAAAGATTTGCTTTACTTAAAGAGTGTTCATATGTCCTCTACAAAGTTCTATCTCCCCTTTTTTTAAGCCTAAGACCTCTAAACTTAGCGCTTTCTTATCACAATCCATATTAATTTCTAACTTTATGATATAGCTCCCTATCGATTTTTCTCTTCCCCTGCTAAAAACTATGTTAATAATTCCCCTATATATTTATCCTTTCCCCCCTGGTTGAAAGATAACCATAAGTACACTTGGGAATTTCTAAGTTTGTCTGAAACATAGCAAGAACCCTCATCTTGCCCCTTTAAAACCATCTTCCAATGCAATGGACTCCTTCCAAAGCATGAAATTCTTCTTTTTTAGGTTATCGGACCCTCTCGAGGCCTCAAATACTCTTCAAAACGTATATACCTTTCTTCCGATTGCAATAATCCTCGCCGACTACCTTAACATTCTTCCGATCCCTTTGGATTCCCCTCCGACGCAATTATCGTTGTCGCAGGCCTCAAGGTAATGTTGCTCGTTCTTGTCCTCCTCGATGGATGCTCTGCCGATACCATTTCGCAAATCGGCATGTCGCAATACTATATGCCACATATATATGCCCCTTCCCCTTTTTGTTGATGCGATGGCACAAGTTTGAAATCGGTGGTCGCAAGAATCATGTTCCCTAAATGCATGCCGCTTCCTCTTGCTCCGACGCGACATTTCCATCGCATTAAAAGAGCATATCGCATCAAAAATTCTTCCTCGTCGCATGCCTCCATTCATTCATCTATTTCACTTAAAACATGATTTACCATTAAGACAGGTTTCACTGCAAATTCATCGCAGATCGCAGCATTTCAGTTACCGCTATTGCATCACAAAAACATATAAGGCATCGCACCGTTTAACACCCTACCATGTCACCCTGCCACGTCACCCCGCTGACGTCATCTGTCGTACCAGGACCCACCGTTGACGTCGTGCTGACATCACCCGCCAAAGAAGGGTGCGTAAGCGCGAAAAAGCATCTTAGGAGGCCCAGATTCAAATTCTGAGGCAGTTTTCGATGCGCGATTAGCGCTTAGCGCTAATCGCGCATTGCTACGGGAAATGGGCCAAATTGGAGAATCTTTAGGGAATCTTTTGATTCCATAGCCGTTTTTGCGCCGAAAAGAGTAGAAAAGGCCCGATTTTGTAGTTTTAAACGTATCAAAAGAAAGAGAGAGACTCAGTTCAGGCATTAAAGAGTATTAGAGCAAATGTGAAGCGAAAATCCATGTCAAGAAGTATCAGTGTTGCGGCGAAGTGTATCAGTGAAGATCTTCTCAGGGCTCGAGGCGAATAAAACATTAAAAGAAATCCTTGAAAGTCAAGAAGCAGTTAAGGAACCATTCAAAGCTCATCATCACAGTGACTGCACATTAAAACTCACATAAGATCAGTAGACCAAAGCTCAAAGCTCAGTTATTGCAACAACACTGCACCAAGTCACAGAGGACACTACATTAACTCTTTTTGATCCAGTTGCTTATGGCGCAGCTCAATAGATATTTTATTTGTATTTAATTTCAGCACAAGTTTAGGTTTAAAAAACTTTTTCCCGCAGACCTGTTTAGGTCGGTTGTAATAAATACTTCTAGATATTTTACCTATAACGAGAACCCTGAACAATGTAACAAAGGGTGGGTTTTTTTTTGGTTGGATGTTTTGCTTAAGCAGAGACTCGCACTGTATATTTGATAATTTCTATAATCAAAGACTGCTTACGAGTTTGGAGAATGAATTGTGCACTATGTTTAATGGTTGAAGAGTGACTGTGGAATTCTTGTGCTGGTACATGACTCAATAAGTGTTTCTTACCTCTGTTTTTCCATTCATATATCATTATCTAAACAACAGAAAGAAAGATTAGCTTAGAACTTGTTTAGTTGCACTCTATGCTCGATTTCTGCTGTTTCTTTATGTTTTTCATCTATTTTAGGCATAAATATGAATTCCACCTGGCTCATATTTTCCCTAACTCACCATGTATGACAGTTGTCCAGGGATTCTTAATTGCCCCTAGATAGAACTCATTTTCCTTCCCTCTGTTAAGCTGATTGAGAGATTCTTAATTGCCTCTCATTCCTTACATTTCACCCCATCTCTTTAGCTTGAAGGTTGTTTCATGTGCCGCTACCTTGCTCCATGTTCCTCTTGTGATCAAGAAAGCCCACCTGTGGTCCTACTCCTTGACTCCATGCCCAATGGTTTGAAACTTATCACTCTATGCATGGTTCTCTACTTGAAAGCATCTTCCTTCCATTCAAACACCATCCAAACCTAAACAAAATCCACTGAACCCAATAACTAGCCTAAAATCATCATCAACAAAGCTAAATCATTAAGAGAGAGCCTTCTCTGATTGAAGGTGGGCTAGAACCTGCAATCCAAAGATTGGTTTGTGGTTACCTTGGCCGTATCCCTTCAGGAACTTAGGGACAACCTGAGTGATAACACAAGCCACATACCTTTGATGGGGATTTGAAGAAGTCAGAGGATGCATAGGCATGGCTACTTGGGATGAAGAAGTTCTTTGAGCTGCAGGATTACATGGAGAACATGAAGGCAAGAATAGATATCTGTAGCCTCAAGGGGAAAGTAAACATATGGTGGGAAGATGTGAAGTGGGTTAGAGACATCAGGAAAAAGGATTTGAGTTGGCATGAATTCAAGATACTTTTCAGGAAAAAATAACTGTCAGAGACATACTACGACAGTAAATCCAAGGAATTCTATGAGCTAAAGATGGGGTTGATGACAGATGAGGAGTATATGACCAAGTTCATGGAGTTGTTGAGGTATGTATATTATCTTAAGGATGAAAAATAAAAATTTCAAATATTTTCAGTGGATTTCCATTAACATTTAGAGATCGGATTGAGTATGATGAGCTTCGGTTGCTTGAGGAGGTCATTGGGAAATTGAAGCAATGTTATGAGGAATAAAAGTGTAAGACAAAATATTAGCAAGGTTGGAAAGGGAAAGACAAAGCTAAAGATAAATGGAAGCCAAAAAGAACATGACCTCATAATGTAGGAGAGAAAGAAAATGTTGCACCTTACAACAATTTTAATCAGTCATAGCATGGAGGGCAGCATAATAAAGGTGATGGTAAAGGATAGTTGTAGTGTTGGATACGTGGAAAGGAGCATCTCAAGAGCGATTTTCTACATAATCAAGGTGGTAGGCCTCATATTTATAGCGCACAACAAGCACACACAGTTGGGGATGTTCGACAGAGAATTCCACGGATCTATGCAGTGTTGGATAATAGGTAGGTGGATCATTAGGCATCTATTATCGAGATGGATGGTAAGATTTATGATCAAGATGTTTCTATTTTGATTGACCCTATATCTAATTATATTTATGTTATTCCTAACCTAGTGGATAGGTGTGGTTTGAATAAAGAAGTTCATGCATAATCTTGGTTAGTGCAGTTGGCTATAGGTATAAAGAAGAGAGTTCATCATTGGGTAAGAGCTTATGCATTTGAGTTTAATGTTATGCCTACATCAACACATTTTAATGTATTATCATTGGGATCATATAGTATTATTTTTTATTTGGGCTGGTTATATCTTCACAGGACCAAGGTGGACTGTTATGACAAAGTTATTGAATGCTTAGATGACAATGGAGAATGAAGAATCTTGTAGAGTAAGAAGAAGGCAACATCAGTTAGAATAGTGACAACTATGCAAGCAAAGAAAAGTTGCAGAAAATGGTATGTGTTATTTGCAGTACATATTTCTAATGATAAACATAAGGATGTTGAGGATGCAAAAGTTATGAAGAGGTACCTGATCTTGAAGCAGTTGTAGGATGTATTTCCCACTGAAATTTTAGAGTTGTCGCCTCACAAGGAAGTTGAATTCTCCATTGAGTTAGTACTAGGGGCAACACCAAAATCAAAGGCACCATACATGATGAGAACACCAGAGTTAGTAGAGTTGAAGTTTTAGTTGAAGGAAGTGCTTGAAAAAGGATACATTAGGCCAAGTGTATCACGTTGGGGTGCACCGGTGTTGTTTGTGAAGAAGAAGGATGACACTCTCAAGTTATGCATTGCTTACAATCAGTTGAACAAGGTGACCATAGATAACATGTATATGTTGCTGAGGATTGATGACTTGTTCGGCTAGGTGAAGGGAGAAATAATGTCTTGAATATTGACTTAAGATATAGATACCATCAGGTACGCATTAAATAAGAGGACATCTACAAGATTTATTTTTGTACCAGGTATGGGAATTATGAGTGTGTTGTAGTTCCATTTGGTTTGATTAATGCTCCAAATAATTTTATGTGCTTGATGAATAGTGTGATGTGTCCTTATATGGAAAATTTTGTTATTGTGTTCATTGATGACGTCTTGATGTATTCTAAAAATGAGGAAGAGCATGTCGAGCACTTAGCAGCACTTTTCAGACTGCTGAGAGAGCATCAATTGCATGCTAAGCTCAGTAAATGTAGTTTCTTTCAAACATAGGTACACTATTGGGGCATGTGGTTTCCAAGTAAGGCATAGCATTGGACCTGGAGAAGATAAGAGCTATCATGGAGTGGGAAGTTCCTAGAAATGTGGATGAAGTAATATCGTTTATGGGGCTAGAAGGATATTATACGAGGCTGATCAAGAAATTCTCTCAGATTTCATATCCTATTACTTCATTGCAAAGGCAAGGTAAGAAATTTGAATGGACTGAGGAATGTGCAACAAGTTCTGAGCATTTGAAGTAGTTGTTGACAAATGCTCTAGCCTTAAATATTGCATATCCATACAAAGATTTCGTGGTGTGTACATATGTCTACAAGAGAGAACTCGGAAGGACAGGTAGTATGTTGTGAGTCACAGGAACTGAATGACCACGAATTATCTGAGACATGATCTTGGGTTGGCAGCGATCATCCATGCATTGAATATGTGGAGGAATTATCTTCTTGGCAGGAGGTTTGCATTGATGGGCGATCACAGTAGATTGAGGTATCTATTTGACCAACCAAATATAAATGTCAAAAACAATAGATGGTTGGGCATGATGAGTGAGTTCAACCTTGAGATCAAGTACATCAAGGGGAAAGAGAATAGGGTTGCATGTGCTCTTAGCAAGAGGATACAAGTAAATCATATAGAAACTATGAGCTCCTATGGGACAAATTTACAGTTTCAGATTTTATAGGAAAGACAATAGGTTGACATGTACATGGAGTTTATGCACATGTTACAATAGGGTACAAGTGGTGAGGATGTGGACTATTGTCTTATAGAAGATGGTTTGGTCATATTTAGGGATAGGACCTATGTGTTGAATGAAAGTGATCTCAAGAAGACTATCTTGCAATGATTTCATGCAAAACCATATTCAAGTCACCTAGGATACTAGAAGACATTGACAGCGGTGAAGAAGTTTTATCATTAGTCGAATTTGAAGAAGGAAGTGGCAAAGTTTATGGCTATATGCTTAGACTATCAGTAGGTGAAAGTGGAGTGTAAGCATCTAGGTGGGTTGCTTCAAACTATTTCAATTCAATAGTAGAAATGGGAGGCCATTTCAATGGATTTCGTTACAGGATCGCCGAGGACATCTAGACATCATGATTCCATCATGTTTGTGGTGGACAAGTTGAAAAAGGTAGTGTACTTCATTCTAGTGAATTCTACTTATTCAGTTAATGATGTAACACGAGTTTGTCATCAGAGATGTAGTGAGGTTGCATGATGTTCTAAGGAATATTTTGTCAAAAAGGGATGTTAAGTTCACTTCCAAGTTTTGGAAGGAGTTGTTTGTAGGTTTGGGGATAGAGTTGGCCTTCAGCACAACTTATCATCCATAGACAAATGGATAGATAGAGAGGGTCAATAGGACATTGGAGGACATGTTGAGGATGTATGTGATGCATCAGTAGAGGATATGGGAAGAGAACCTTCTAGTGGTTTATTTTTCTTACAACAATGGGTATCAGGAGTCACTTAGGATGAGTCTATTTGAGGCACCCTATGGGTGGAATTGTAACACTCCCATCAGTTTGAGTGATCCAGTGAGAAGGGTGTTGATAGAACCAGAAATGTTGGTATAAAAGGAACTGGAAATGCAGGTAATCAAGAAGAATCTAAAGGCAGTATAGAATAGAGATAAAAATTATGCAGATCAGAATAGGATATTCAAGGAGTTTCAGGTTGGGGAACGGGTATATTTACGAATCAAGCCGAAGAAGAGCTCCTTGAGGATTGAATCATGTGCCAAGATGGCACCTTGTTTTTGTGGACCTTTCAAGATTCTTAAAAGGATTGGACCAATACTCTATCGACTTGCACTGCCTCCGACAATGAAATTCCATGATGTTTTCATGTGTCTTTTCTTAAGAAGTATCTTAAAGATGTTGATCATGTGATTGACTGGTTTGTATTGTAGGTTGAGCCAGAAGGAGAATTTCAGCCAGAACCTCAATGTATTTTGCATAGAAATATATTCATGCTCTAGAACTTAGCAATCGAGTAGGTTAAAGTGTAGTGGAAGCACTTTGGGCCCGATGAAGCTACATAGGAGATGGACGATCATTTGTCGGTTATGTGTCCTTCTCTATTCACTGTTTGAAAAAATGTTTTTGGCATGTGTTTTGGAGTGATGTTTTGGTATATGTATATATGCATCTAGATGTAAATATCACCATGATATGTGTTACAAAGCTCCAATAAGTTGTATGGGTGTCATGTTGTTATAATTGTCATGTTGTTATGTTTCTTATGTTGGTTTTGTTCTCAGTGGGATGATCATTATAAATACTACATCAAGCTATGTTTAAAGCTCCATGGGTAGTATGTTTTGATTTTCAGTGATCTTGTTGGTGGTAGTTGTTATTGAACACTGAGGATGGTGTTCCCCCAAGGGGGAGGGTTCTATAACAGCCTTGGTAAAAAATCCATGTAATAAATTTAATAAAAGAAAAATAATGACCAAGGTCATGGGACACTTATTCATGTTGGGAAAAAACATCCTAGTGTGGGTGTTCATTTGGTTCATTATGGGTAAGGAAGTTGGAAATCACAAAATATTTGGAAAGGAAAGTGGCATTAATTAGCATTTTATTATGAAAATAAAGGAAATTAGGAGAAAAGGAAGGTGAAAGGTCATAGGTTTCATGTGAGGAGGAAAATGAAGGAAAAATAATGGAAATGGAAGAAAATAGGGGCCTTATTAATAAAAAGGCTTATGAGGATCAATTCACTACCTTTTGTCAATTCAGTTTTGGAGCTCTCTCTCTCTACTCTCTCTCATGCCCTTGGACACTTAGAGCATTATTGGAGCACTCTAGTATTGGAGGAAATAAGGCAAAGGAAGGACAAGGAATCAAGAGGAAGAAAAGGAAGAGCAAGGTCAAGCGGCTACAACAGGATTACTTACAGGTATCGAGTTGAATGTATGATTTCCTTTCTAGTTTTGGCATGCATGTGTGTTTTTGGTTATTGTTGTCATTGGCATGGTTTTCAACAAGTGTGATAATGTTCTTCATCCTTGCCTTGTCATTTCCAGATAGCCATGATGTGATGGGGTTTCTCTTGTTTTGGTTAATTTGGATTATCGAATGGATTCGAAGCAGAGTGGGGTGGTCTAAGGATTGATCACAAAGCCTAGGAATCCCAGGGTGGGATATATGATAAAGCCTGATTGTGAATACTCTTAATTGGGCCTAGGAATCCCTTGACCTGGCAGGATACACGATGAAGCCCAAAGGGTGGTGACGTTGAAGGCTTAGGAATCCTTTGACCGATAATGGTGAGATACACGGTAAATTCGAGAGGTTGAGATAGGAAAATTCCTCATGGTTTATGTGGAGAGATCTAGAGGCATCCATTCTTGTATAGGCCTAGTGATCTTGTGGGATTGAAGTAACGCCTAGTTTCATTGATGAGGGTTTCAGGCCTAGGGATCCCTTGGTGGGATATAGGGTAAAGCCTGAGGAAGCCCTAGTTGGTTTTGTTGTGATTCCCACATTCATGCTTAGAATATGGCACGGGGGTGATTGGCTAAATGAAATATTTCATTCAGACCAATCTATGGTTGGGTGGTTAATGGAAGTCCCTTAATTGGTTGGCTTATGCATTCATTAATAAGAGCTTCTTCTCCTTTGGTATTTCATGTGTAAATGTACTTATTCATATGTGGTCTTTGGTTGTTATATCCTTGTTATTTTTGTTGGTTATATGTTGGTTATAAGTATGGTTTATGACAGACTTTGGTATGAGCACATTTATTGATTAATGGGAAGCACTCTTTGGTTTCTAGATTAATTTTCCTTTAAGAAATTGAATCTCCTTAGGTTAGGTCCCAACCCAAGTTCTTAAGCCCCCTTCTTGTATTCTTACTTTCCATGCATTAGTCTAGTGATATATTCTTACAAACCTATCTATGAAAATATTATCTTTATGGGGTTAGATAATGAGCTTGCCTCTAAGTTTGTTTATGCATATTACTTTAATGAATCTAGCAATAAATTGTCTTATGCATTAACACCCTTTTCCTTCATATTTCAACTTAGCCTTTTTGCGGTTACTTAGTTTATTAGTCCACTTATGCATTCTACTTTAATTTTAGACAATATTTTTTGATTTAGTCAACAATTATTGGATATAGTTAGTACTCCTTTTTGTGCATTTAGGTTACTTAGATGATTATCTCTTTGCTTACTATCACACTTTTTTGAAATTTGTCAGTGCATAAATTTTTGTCTTGAAAAGCTATAAGAAAATCTTGATTTTCCTAATTGTTGCATGAACTAATCCATCAAAGGTACCTCGACTTAGGAAAGGCCATGAGCATAGAGGACACTGGTGCTGACAAGAGGTCTTCTTGTTTTTCCTTCAGTGCAATAGGTTTGTTTGGGCTTGTCCACTCTTCTCTCAAGCTCCTTGCTAAGTTGTGGGTTTTTTTTCATGCCAACTCCCCCCACCACTCCATCCCCCTACCAGTGTAACTCATTTCATTAATTTGTTTTGTCCCTTTTTCTTATGGACTTCCCCAAATAAGTATGGACTCGTCCTCTCTTCCTCGAATTCCATAATTGTGTAGTCAACATTTAAATCACATTACTTAGCTTCCCATACTGACATGAAATAAATGGTCTTCCTACAGTTTCCCGCAATCTCCCTCCCCAAGCTCTGGAATCTATGTCCCATATCTCAACCAGTAATATTTTACAAAAATATGATTACTATATTTACAATAGGGGATTATCCCAATAGGGTTTTCACATCCCTTTTATTTGCTTCATAAAATATGAGGAGTTACATTTCCTCTATCATCTTCTTTATTTCATCCTTTATTTTTCCTATATCAACAGCTCATTTATATTATGAAATATTCTCCATCACTAGGTCTCAATCTTATCTTGCTCTATTGCAAGGAAAAGTGTGGTGCTACATGTATTTGGGGTGTTTTTTTTCTTCAATCCAAGAATAGAAGGAGGAAAATTTCCTTTGAATTCGTTTCCTTACTACTTGTAATCTTGTAGGTTGTTCCTATAGTAGGACAACTTGTTCCTGTGGCTCTATCAGCTGCTCTTGTAACAAGGTATTTTCCTCCTATAGTTGAGAACTATGTCCTAATGGTTGCACTTGTAGCCTCATTTCCTCAAGAGGGATTTGTGTTTTTTATGCTTGTGCCTCTGGTTCTATTGATTTCCACCCTTCTACATCCTGAAGCTCCTCTTTTTATGTCTAGGTGTTTCTTCAATAGTTATAGGAATGGGAGATGTAAGCCTTGGTTTGCTACTATACCACATTTTGGTAGTTTTTATTTTTATAAACTAAATAGGTGGTTTAGTAGGTTTACTTGCATTGGGATTTGTTGGAGTGCTTAGTGCTTTCAATGTAGCAACAATTATTTTTTATCTTCCTCCTTTGAAACATCTTCCCCTCCTTTCTGTCCTACAATAATTTTTGCTGCCTCTTTCTTCCTCTTTTGGGGTTTCTAAACCTCTTCCTCATGTTTTACCTATTCCCCTTGAGGCTATGTTATATCTTTTTGAAATTTCGTTTGAGGGTATGCAATTCCAACAAAGTGTTCTTCCAACATTTTTTCTGCCAATTCTAATTTATCTAATTTTGCATCAACCTACTCTATTTGAGGCTTTGCTAATTTAGCCCAAGCCTCTAAGAAGGCATATCTATCCATGTCATCGAAATCCACCCAGGGGATAGGGTATTGGAGATGTTCCAATGTATCCATGACTATTAGTTTGATTAGGCCATGATGGTCCATATAATTTTGTTTTCCATCCTTCACTTTGTTACTCATCACTTTCAGTGATTAGAGGAGAAAATGTGAGATATTGTTGTAGCGGCTACAACCACCCTCCAAAATTTTACCTTAGCCCGTTTTAGAGCCTCCCTACCAACCTTACACAATACTTTGTCTTGCTTCGTCAAGTACACAAGCCTCAGTGTTTTTCATGCATAAAGTCATCCTATCGAGCAAAGCTTGATGCATTTCCCCTCACAGGCTGTTCATCCGGACTTGGTCCAGCTACAGGCTGAGCAACTTCCCCTTGAAAATTCCACATTTCTGGAGGGAAACCAGCCTTCCCTCCAGAAATTGCATAATCCTCTCAGGCAGCCTGCTGGGCTCCACAATTTTGTAATTCTGCCAGTCAACACTCCCAGCAGGATTTGTGCAAATTTCCCTAGTAGGGTTGCTCAACCCAGGATTTGCACAAATTTGGATCAATTCAGCTGCTCTACCCAAAAATTGTGCAATCCTCTTGGGAAATCAGCCCAGCTCCCATACAGGAATGCACATTTTTCCCAAGCAGTTGAGCAGCTGCATGCATGAGTAATCTCATTGACCAGTGCCACCCGAGATCGAGGAAACTTGACTTGCATCCATGCATGACTGGTTCTTCCTGGAATAGCAAAAGGAAACATGCAAAAGGCATCCAATGATTCAAGGAGCTATTTTTAGCAGTCGGGGTTACATGCAAAGTTTTTTTATAAGTTTCCCTCCAAGTGTTGCTTTTTCTTAGATTCGTGGCATGTGCGTCATGAGCCCAAACTTATTTGTTTGATGCATCAAAGATCATTCTTTCACATTGATATTGGAGCTCTGACATCCCACAGCACATCCAGGACTCTTTGACACATCTGGCTCAGTTATTCACAGGTAAGTGGCCTCGACTTATGTAGGTTTTAACCCCATACAGAAATTACCTGCATACGAATTCTAAAACACATAAAATAAACAATGTAAGAGCATAGCACATAAAACACATATACATAGATATTTTCCCCTAGATCCCAAAACCGAGACTACCAGCTTGATTTTTCATTATGTTCCTTTCAATGTTACAATACATATTTATACATGCTGAAGCATCCAATACCATGGACCGAAAACCAATGTGTCGAAAACCATGGACTGAAAACCATCGCGTCCAAAACCATGTGCAAAAATCATGCACAAAACCATAGGTAGGTCCGCCCAACCTAACAGGGTCCAAAACCAAAATTTTCTAGGGCACTGCCATTGACCCCATAGAGTGGGGTTACCTACACCCCTCAAACCCCTTATGACCTCCCCCCCCCAGCTACACAATTCAATGCAAAGAAGGGGGAGCTCTGCCCCCCCTCTAAACCCCTGATTAACTATGTGGGCTAGTCGTGGAAAGAATATAACACAACCCAACATTCTCCCACTTGTTGTTTTCTTTCCACAGGGGGCCATAAGAGAGCTTAGTCATTTATTCAGCCCTGCAATGCCCATTTTTTCTCTACACCAAGAGAACTTCTTAGAGCTAATAGATTTTGTCAATGCGTCTGTAGTATTCTTCAAAGTGTCCACCCTTCCCAGCAACACCTTTTTGTCTTCTATCATATCCCTCATAAAGTGATATTGAACATCAATGTGCTTTGTCTTTGAATTATATGCAGGGTTCTTTTCCAAGAAAATTGCACTTTGTCTTCTTCTTGAACACCCATTTGCTTCCAATTGGTTTCCTTCCAACCGGTAACTCCACTAGACCCGAAGCCTCATTTTTGTGCAAAGATGCCATTTCATCAACCATGGCCTCTTTCCAGAGTTTTCCATCCTCTTCGTTCACAGTTACAGGATCATCATCAGTAATTGGTAAAGCAAAATTTGAACAAAAAGTAGATGGACTATACCTTTCTAGTTTCCTTCTTTCTCGAATTGATCTTCTCACACCCGGAGTTTGTGGCTCTTCATCTTCTGATTCCTCCTCTGTTGTAGAGTATGATTCTTCCTCCTTTAGCTCAAACTCTATCTTCTCAAGTTCCTTTGGTTGGACTTTATGTTTAATAGCATCTTTCCACTCTCTGAACACCACATCTCGGCTATACAAAACCTTCCTTGTGACTGGGTTCCAAAGCTTATAACCCTTTAAACCATCCTTATACCTAATAAAGATGCACTTTTCAGATTTACTATCCAACTTGGTTCGTTTCTCCTTTCGAACATGTACATATGAATCACATCCAAATACCCTCAGATGTGAAAGATAGGGTTTCTTACCAGTCCATACCTCTTGTGGAGTCTTATCCTCCAACGCTGATGAAGGTGACATGTTGACCAGGTAACATGCAGTATCCACCGCCTTTGCCCAGAATTCCTGTCCTAACCCGGCACCACTGATCATGCTTCTTTCCCTTTCCATCAATGTCTTATTCATTCTTTTTGTAACTCCATTTTGCTAAGGTGTATATGGAGTAGTCTTCTGTTGTGCTATACCACACTTCTTACAGAATTCTTCAAATTCCTTACTGCAAAACTCTCCAACATTATCTGTCCTCAGCACCTTTATCTTCATCTCTGTTTGGTTTTGCACCAGAGCCTTAAATTCTTTAAACCTATCAAAGACTTCAGATTTCTTCTTAAGGAAATATATCCATTTATTCCTTGAGAAGTCATCTATAAATGATACATAGTACATAGACTTACTGAGTGATAGAACCTTCACAGGTCCAAACACATCACTGTGCACAAGTTCTAATATCTGTTTCGCCCTCTTACTACCAAAGAGAAAACTCACCCGATTCTGCTTCCCATATACCCAATTTTCACAGAAATCAAAATCTAGAGAGATATTACTCATACCTTCTACCATACCTTTACCATGAAGTATCCGAAGGCCCTTTTCTCCAATATTTCCAAGCCTTTGATGCCACAACATGGTCTTCTCTCTAGAGACCACTAGATTTTCTGCTCCACTTTCAGGAACCATAGAACTATTGCACCCATCAATAACAGTGCTACCTTGTAGCTTGTAAAGAGTTCCAATCCAAACTCCCCACATCAATACCAGTGCTCCTCGAACCATCTTGCAGGTATCCTTCTCGAACATCGTTTTTAAACCTGCATCATCCAACTTGCTAATAGAAATTAGATTTCTGGTTAATGCAGGAATATGTAGAACACTTGGAAGTGTTCTAACCCTTCCACCTTGCAATTGAAACTTTACTTTTCCACGAGCAATGATTATATCCTTCCTGTCATCCCCCAAGAAGAAATCACCACCATTATATTTCTCATACTCGCAGAACCACTCTCTATGGGGAGTGAAGTGAAAGGATGCACCTGAGTCAATCAACCATGCCCCATGATCTACATGTGTACTTGAAGAAGCCAAGTACACATCCCCACCTTCATCTGAGGTGGTTTTCACCTTTGTAGAAGGAGCCTCATAAGATCCCTTTCCTTTGTGAGGAGCTTTAGATTTACAGTCCCTTTTGTAGTGCCCTTCCTTTCCACATTTCCAGCACACCACATTTACAGGTTTTCTTGGAGATTTAGATCTCCCTTTAGATTTAGATCTCCCACTTGATGACTTATTTTTGTTTCTGTTTTGGGTCTGCTCTTGTATAGACAAGGCATCACCATTTTGGCTCTCCATATTTTTCTTTCTCATCTCCTCCGTCAGCAAGGATGAGACTATTTCATTAAAATGCAAGGCAGTAGCATTGCTACCTATTGAAATAACTAGACTATCCCATGAATCTAGTAGAGAACACAAAAAACTAATGCATTTATCTTCATTTAATATTTTAATATCAACAGATGCTAACTGACTTACCACAGTATTAAATGCATAATATGCTCTGCCACCGAGTCTCCATCTTTCATCCTCAGGTTATACAGCTTTTTCCATAGGAACAGTTTATTCACCAGAGACTTAGATTGGTACAAAGTCCCTAACTTGTCCCACAAAGCCTTCGTCGTTGCTTCCCCTGATACATTCAGCAATACTGAATCTGAGACACACAATCATATTGTGCTCTTTTCCTTCTGATCCAAATTCTTCCATTCTTCATCGGACACTCCCGTTGGTTTAGTACCCAGATCTACCATGATCCACTAGTCTTTATCCACCAACAGATCCTCCATATTGAGTTTCCACAACTCAAAACTTTGACCATTAAATTTCTCGATCTCTATCTTTCCACTGCTTGCCATCTTCTTTCACCACCAGAATCGATCTTGTAGATTTCCCACTAAACAGGGTCTACCATAGGCCCAAGCGAAACCCCTCAGCAACAAAGGCGTCCCCTTGAAGCCAAAATAGCTCTGATACCAAATGTAGGTTTTAGCCCCGTACAGAGTTTACCTGCATACAAATTCTAAAACACAGAAAAATAAACAATGCAAGAGCATAACATATAAAACACAGAGATTTTCCCATTGGATCCCAAAACCGGGACTACCAGCTTGATTTTTCATTATGTTCCTTTCAATGTTACAATACATATTTATACATGCCGAAGCATCCAATACCATGGACTGAAAACCATCGTGTCCAATATCATGGACCAAAGACCATTGCGTCCAATACCATGGATTGAAAACCATCGCGTCCAAAAAACATGTGCGAAAATCATGCAAAAAACCATAGGTGTGTCCACTCAACCTAACATAGGGTCCAAAACCAAAATTTTCCAGGGCGCTGCCCCAGACCCCATAAAGTGGGGTTATAGGTGCCCTTCAAACCCCCTGTTAACTATGTGGAAAGAATATAACACAACCCAATATTTTGGAGGGTGGTTGTAGCTGCTACAACACTTTGCAACACACTCGTAGAACTCCAACTTCTCTATTTTTTGTTCATTGATAGCCTAGGGCCATGGTCTTTCGGGGAGTATTGAATCCCTGTGCGGGTTACTCCAGCTTCCCCACTTACCTCATGGACATAAATGGTTCACATTTTGCGAACTCAGTCAAACACAATCAAAAGTTCAGTTTGATCACAATGTTTAGAATTAGGGAAGGGTAGTTTAGATCACGAGTTGAAGATTTTCACAGTATAAGTTTTCATCTCTAGTGTTGCTCTGCTACCAGTAGGCCTAGAAAGTACCATGAATAGAAAATGGCATCAACCCATGGTATTCATCCACCCGTGGTATTGTAAGTGGCATTCACTCATGGAATTTATCGACCCATGGTATTGTAAGTGATATCCACCCATGGTATTTGCCCATGGTATTGTGACATCCACCCATGGTATTCATTCAACCATGGAATTGACCCATGGTATTGTAACTGAAAAATACTATAAGTAACAAGTTGCATTTTGTAAAAGGACAGTTTGTCCACCACAATGTAGCTTTTACAATTATTCTCCGTTTTAATATAAATTCTTTGTGGTTTTGTTTATTGGGCACTCTCCTCTTTTTCTTCTGGCAATTCAATTTTTTAGATCTTGGGGTCATTCCCCTCAAGATCCATTTCAATGTTTTATACCTTGGGGGTCTCCCCCCAAGATCTGGATTAGTGGTATCAGAGAAGGTTATGATTCCATGGGAATGAGGGTTTGATGCATATTTCAATTTTAAATTTTGCAGCAATATTCAACAAAATTCAAGCATGTGCTACATCCTCCACATAGCATTTTCTTGGGCCAAGCAGGAAGAATTTTTCTTTTTTCATTTTTTTGCAGGAATGTTTTTGGGCGGCAAGTTTTCAGAACAGATCTAAAATTTTTGGTGCAAAATTTACAAAAACAAATAACAGATCTAGATTCCTTGCGAAAAAATACCCAAATTAAAAAAAAATCGGCTGAATCAGAGTCCGAATGAGGGAGATATCGCTGATTTAAAGTTAACTATGTTGTAGAAATGTTTCTCACGACAAGTTGTGGACGACGAATCTCCTATATTTTTTTGCAATTTTGGTGTAGAATTTTAGAAACGTGATTGTAGATCTGAGCTCCTCTAAAAAAATTTCTCATTTAAAAAAAAATAATTGGAGTTTGGATGTGGGAGATATCGCTCATTTAAAATCAGTTATTTTTCAGAACTTTTTTGACGGTGGAAAGGTTGTAGCGTGAATCTGAGATTCTAGAGAGTCCAGATAAGGATTTCCAACACTTGGAAAGATGAAAAATGGTCCTTCAGTTTCCAAAAGTAGGTTATGATAAATATTCTGAGTTATATTGACCGAGTTATGTCCATTTTAATTCTAAAGCAGCATTCAAAGCAGGTTCCCTTTGGAGACGTGCCCTCCCACCCTAGGCTATGTAGGCACCTACTACCTCATCAACAACCACCATCACGGTTATGGGTCAACCACACAAAATCCTTGTCATTGAAGTCTTTTTTTCTAGGCTGCACACTATTAGTATCACAGTTGGTCACAAGCATTACAGGGTATCTCTATCCTCGGATCTTCATTTTTCATGGTTATGGGTCATCCACAAACCCACATTTCATTGAAGTCCATTCGCTAAGCCACACACTATCAGTATCACAGTTGGTGACAATGATTATAGGGTATCTCTATCCTCGGATCTTTGTTCATCATGGTTATGAGGTAAGGAGTCTTCAATGATATCAAGTCTTGAGTTGTGGTTGAAAATTAGTGTCCCTTTAATTTTGCTTGATTGATTAGCTTGCATAATCAATTACATAGGTGTATTTCAACACGTTTCCCTTCCCCATATCTTTATTCATCATCTTTTCATGCTATGATAGAATACTTGCATCCGCAATTCACTCATGATGAGATGACATCAGTTCGATAAAAACCTTAGTCTAAGATGGCACACGTTGATTCAATGACTGAGCTAAAATTGGGTTCTAGGCCGGGAGAGAGGCTTAGTGATTGTGTAATTGCGCAACCTGGGAGCTTAGGGGTGAAGCTTGAGCCTTGAGACTATGCATTGTGCAGTTCAGGCTAGACTGAGGAAGGAATCTACACACTCTAGGAGGTCAGTGTGACAGGCTGAGGGGATGGGCACTAGTTCATCCCATTATGCAGTTTTGGAAGGTAAAGGAGGTTGGGTAACTATTCAATTGTGTAACTAAGGATATCAAGGGCTGAGCTTGAGCTTAGAAAAACACAATGTGCAGTTGACACTAGGCTGGGGGACTGGATTGTGAAATTTTGGGGGCCAAGATCTAGGTTTGAGCACTGGAACTGCGCATTGTGCAATCTTGGAAGGCAGGAAATACACATTGCATAGTGTTAAGGGGAAAGGATGAAACCTAAGGGTTGGAACTACATAATGCGTAGTTGGGGAAGGCCGGATGAGGCTAAATTGTTGGGAAATTTCTGAAGGTTGGCTAAGTGTGGGATTAGTGACATGATATGATCAATGGAATGAATTGACTATGAACACACACTTGGGCACTTGAAAACACAAAAACATAGATCATCCATGACACATGAACCACACATTTCCCTTAGTGCGACAAATTTTCAATGACTTATGGCAAGTGCAACACCAAAGTTACAATGTGTGACAACCATGACGATACTTGTGTGGCAATGCTTAAAAATTTGGGAATGAATGTGACAAATGTTTATATGGTTAGATCAACTCATTCTAACAAAGATAAACCCTTGAAACCACCAAAATAATCTCTTACATATTATGCGACAATTAACATGCTAAAAGACGATTTTTTTCCTTTCTTGCAAAAGGGACCAAAACACTTAAAGGAAACACATGGAATGGACTTCAATGTTTGCGATGAAAAAATGCAAGACCAAGGTAGGCTATGAAATTAGGTGTAGGCCAAAATTTTGGAGGGTGTTGTAACAATTACAACACTTGGCGACACACTGGTGGAATTCCATCTTCTTTGTCTCGGTCTACTCTTTTGTGCAGGGAATTAGTTCTTTAGGGAGTATTGATTCCTCGTGTAGATCATGTTGGCTTCCCCACTTACCCTATGAATAAATATGGCCCTCTTTGTGCCTTTCTCGGTTGAACACAAGCATAATATTCAACAATATCAAAATGTTTTGAATTGGAAAGGGTAGTGAAGTTCACAAGCTTTAGATTTTCAGAGTATAGTTTTTCATCTCTAGTGTTTCTCCTCTGCCAGCAAGTATGGATAGTACCATGGTAGAGTCATTATAGGAACAAAAACATTACTCTCCTGCCAGTGAACTTGGGCGATACCTCGATGGAGTCTTTCTTAACCTCTATGCAGATAAATACTTTTTCTTATTTCACCTTTATTTACATATTTAAGAAGATTGTGCATTGGAAAATAATATTTTTTTTGAGCTCCCACTTGTGCGCCCTACTTGGTTCCAATCTGAGCTTTCTGCTTCAGCCCTCGGCCCTTGGCATGGCCCCTCCAGAGGCTCCGCCGGAGGAGGCCGCTCTTTAGGAGGCTTTCTTTGCCTTGGTCAATTCATTATCGCCTCAAAGATCTCGACCTACAATCTCCAAATTCGTGAAAAAACTTGATGGTTTACAGGAAATAATCTTACCTCCAACCTTGCCTCGCATGGTGGCCCTTACTTTAGCAGAAAAAGGTCTCATTGGGAAATTTACTGGGCTTTGGCCATCTCCAAAAACAATGCAAAGATGGGTGGAAAGGAATTGGTCAGATAAAACTCAAGGAAAAATCTGCATTAGATTTTGTGGGAAAGGGTATTTCACTTTTCATTTTGAAACAAAAGAAGATAAGGAATTAATATTTTGAAATGGGCCCTATTTCATGGATTCAGGCAGATTATATCTCAACAAATGGACTCCAGACTTTGATCCAGAGTTGGACATACCCAGTGTTGTTCCTGTTTGGGTCCAGCTACCTCACCTTTCCTTTCACTGCTGGGGAGATGAATTAGTTCATGCTATTGGAAATGTTGTAGGAAAATACATTGATCATGGTGTGCCTAAGGACAATATGCAGGCTTGTGCTCGCATTTGTGTTGAAGTCGATTTGGGCAAAGGACTGCCAGAAGCCATCAAACTCAAGGTCGACAATTGGACTCACATTTAGCAACTAGATTACGAGCAGATTCCATTCAAGTGCAAGGTATGTCACGAATATGGCCATTTTTCTAATCGTTGTACTAAAACTTTTGATGTAGAAAACACTCCGCAAGAAAAGCAATGGGAAACAGTAAAAAAAAAAAAGATGCCCCTAATCCCAAACCAAATCCTGAAGCTGGTCCTTCTTCTCGTCCTCTGCCCAATCCCCCATCCTCATTTTCCTCCCCTCTCTTAACCCTATTCACCAACCTAATCCTCATCCCTCCTCTCCTTTCTCCAACCCCTTCCACATCCTCTCCCCTCCTGAAGACACTCCTACCCCCGTGATCCAACCCGATGCTTCAGAATCCCCTCTCCCTCTGATCATCTCCTCCTCCTTCCCACCTGACCCACGTCCTCCCAGAATCACCAGAAGCAACTCCAAAGAACATGGTGACACTCTTGACAATTTAAATAAGCCTGGAAGGAGGTTAGAAAAACAACACAAAGATGAAAATGCCCAAAAAGATATAGCAATGCGCATTCAAAACCCCATAGAATCCTATATCTTAGGACAAATAAACAAGGATTTAGTTAACAAGGATCAGGGAGGGAGAGAAACTCCTCGCAACCCTCATTTGAAATGATGAAAGTCCTCTCATGGAACAACAGGGGATTAGGGCATCCCTCCAAAGCAAATGCCTTAAAAGACCTAAGAAATCAAGAGAAGCCAAAAATTGTATTAGTCCAAAAAACAAAGCAGGGATAGTTAGAAATGAAAAACAATATTGCACAAAATAAGCAGTATAAAGGATGTGTTTTTTATTCTAGAGGAGCTTCTGGGGGAATTGCTATGCTCTAGCATCAAACTAATTGGAGCAACACAACAGAAATAATAGATCAACACTGGATAATAATTGTCTTAAAGAACAACTCGAGCAACCAACAACTAGTTATTTACAATGTCTATGCACCAAATCGTTATAGAGATAAGGAGCAATGCTGGGATTCTCTCAGCACAAATATAGTGGAAGAAGATAACAATAACATCATTCTGGGGGGAGATCCCAACCTCATTTTGCATTCTAATGAAAAACGATGATGCAGCTTCTCCCTAGATCCATCTAGAAATCAACTGGAGAATATAATGCAGCATGCTGATTTAGTAGATGTAATTCCAAAGAACCGCACATTCACCTGGAATAACCATAGGTTGGGGAAAAATAATATCATGGAAAGACTAGATCGAATACTGGTGAATGTTACCCTTCTATCCATATTCTCTAATGTTCATGCCTCTATTCTACCTTTTGCAGCCTCAGACCATTACCCTACAACATTGACTCTCGATTCCCACTGCCCCCTGGGACCACTTCCCTTCAAATACAATCCTCTTTGGAATGATAATGAAGCAGCCAAAGACCTTATTCAACAAACCTGGTGACAACATATTGAAGGACCTCCAAGTTTCATTTGGGAAAGTAAAATAAAAAATGTAAAACATGCTCTTAAGGAGTGGGCAAAAACCCACTAAAAAGAGCCAGAAATGAAGAAAAGAGAGGCAAAAGATAAGTTAGAAGAACTCCACAACACAATGGAAAAGTGAGAATACCATCAGGTAGATAAAAATCAGGAAGACAACCTCTACAACCAAATCTATAGCATCGGAAGAGAAGAGGAACAGGAATGGCGGATCAAATCGAGATAGCTATGGCTGAAGGGTGGAGATAGAAACACAGCCTTTTTCCACAAACAAGCCACAGTTCGGAAAATCAGAAATAGCATAGGATCTATTATAGATAGTAAAGGCAATTAGCAAACCAACCAAGCTTCCATCAAACAAGCTGCTTCAAATCATTATAAAGAACTCCTAATTGAAAAAGGAGACGAAGAAGATTTTGCAGACCTTTTATAGCATCTACCAAATAAGATCACTGCTAATATAAATGAAAGCCTGAACAGAGAGATAGAGGAAGAAGAAATCAAAGGAGCCATCTGGGCCCTCCTACCAGACAAAGCCCCAGGACTAGATGGCTTCCCAATTTGCTTCTATAGAGTGCATTGGGAAACTGTTAAAAAAAGACCTCATCAAACTAGTGAAATGGATTCAGAGGAAAAAAAGGGAGGTTACACAAACTCAATCCACCTAGCCCTCATACCCAAGGAGAATCGACCCACCAACTTCTCCCATTTCCATCCCATATCCCTTTGCAACTCCTCATATAAAATCTTTACTAAAATCCTAGCAGCCCGCCTTAAGCCTTTGCTATCAATGATCATATCTGAAAATCAAGATGGTTTCATGTCAAATAGGCAAATATCAGACTCCATCCTCCTCGTCCAAGAAGCAATTCACTCTAGCAACACTAGAAATGAAAATGGATTCATTCTGAAGCAAGATTTGGCGAATGCCTTTGATAGGGTTAGACATTCTTTTCTGATTGTCGTTCTTTAAAAAATGGGTTTTGCCGCCCCATTTCTTGATCTCATTAGAGCTTGTATCACTGGACCTTGGATACCTGCCCTTGTTAATGGCAGGACGAACCATCTTTTCAATCTTCAAGAGGGATGAGGCAATGCTGTCCTCTCTCCCCCTACCTGTTTATATTGATGGATGAATCCTTTAGTTGCACCCTTGACCACAAGAGGTGGGCTGGCGTCATTACTGGCATAATATATGAAGATGGAGTCAAAAACATCAAGCATTCCCAATTTTCTGATGACACCTTGTTAATAGGAGGAGCGTATGCAATTATTGCTCGAAGGTTCAAAGCTCTTCTAGACAAATATATGAGATATTTTGGAGGCATGATAAATCATTTAAAAAGTTGCATATATGGTTGGCATGCCTCAACCCAAACTCTTCACAACATAGCCAACATCTTTGGGGTTCCTTGCAAATTAAATTGGGATCATTTCAACTATTTGGGAACACTAGTGAGTATAGGATCCACAAGAGCTGAAATCTGGGATACAACTCTTGACAAATTAAAAAGAAAAGTTCAGAAATAGGGATCTACTTGGCTTAATCTGGTAGGTTGACTGGTTCTCCTCAAATCTGGTCTCTCTTCTCTTCCACTCTATAAATTCACTTTGATACAGGCTCCAACCACTTTTCACAACATAATGGAGAGCATCCTTAGGCATTTCCTCTAGCAAGGAGGGAAAAATGAAAAGAAAAAATTTAACTTAGTTAGCTGGAAGCAAGTTATCCAATGCTGGGAAAGTAGAGGACTAGGAATCAGGTCTCCTAAGCTTACAAACTTAGCCTTTGGAGGCAAGATAGTATGGAGATTAATTTATGAACAACAAGCTTGGTGGAAAAGGGTTCTTGAAGCCAAATATCTCAACAGCCAAAGACAACAGCTATTAGAAAGTGAAATACCAGCCAGAAGCAGCATAAACGTTTGGAAACTTTGCAGAAAAGTTATCCCCTTCATGGCACAAAATATCTCTAAGGTTCCCAAAGGTGGCAGCAAAATCAACATTGGAGTAGACAAGATTATGGGGAACCAACCATTTAGCAGTCAGCTAGGCACGGACCAAATTCTCCTCTTCCTTCACAACAAAGAAATACATTATTTGGATCAAATTTCACAATGGGACATAAATACATAGGCCTGGAAGGGATGGAGCTCCCCTCCCATTCCTAGAATTGTCAAAAAAAGCATTGACAGTCTTCAAGTTCACCTTCACAACATTGCACCAATCATTAAAAATGGCATTGATGACTTTCGATGGGATCCCACAGGTTCTAGTTTCACAATTCAAGCTGGCCATCATTATTTTTGCAGTAAGGACTATCCTGTTCCTCCTTGGATGTATTGGAAAACTGTTTGGAATTCTGAGGCCATCCCCAAAATAAAATTTTTCATATGGACCCTTCTAAAAGGGAAAACCCTTACCTTAGAAAATTTTCAAAAGAGGGGTATAGTTGGGCCCTCCCGATGGCAAAATTTCCAAGAGGTAGAAGAAACTATCCAACACCTATTCATCTCATGCCCCTTTGTAATCTCTTGTTGGAATGGTATCTCGCCTTCTGGCCCTCTCACTTGGAACCCTCAACATTCCATAGGCGAGATCCTAAACAAATGGAAGAAGAGCTACGCCTGGCCGCGTAAGAAAAACAACATAGCTAAAAGGGTATGGGATGCTCTCCCCTATGCCCTCCTATGGAAAATTTGGATCGCAAGGAATCGCAAGATTTTCAGGGACCAAGAGACCATCTCTCGGCAAAGTCAAAAGTCTAGCGTTAGAAACCATTTCTTCCAAGAACACAAAAAAAATTGATATTGCTAGTCTTTGTGTAGAAGAAAGAGAATTTATCAATAGCTTGATAGACAACAACAGGGGCATACAAATAGCAAACATCTACAACCCTCACTCCAGCACTTCCAGCCACAGTTGGAAAATCAAAGTTAATCAGGATGAATTCTCAGAATGGCTTAGGAACAATAATTTCCATTCCCTCTTCGTTGATGGAGCTTCCAAATCCAATCTGGGAGCGACAGGGGTAGGGGGAGTAATTTATAATCCCAATGGCGATCCCATAGCAACCTTCAAATGGGGATTGGGATCTTTATCTAATAACAGAGTAGAAGCACTCGCTCTCTATCAAGGTTTTATCCATCTCTAAGAACATGGTATCCAAAACGCGATGGTTTTTGGAGATTCTGCTGTCATTATCAGCCTTATGATCAACAAGCGTAAAGGCTCCAATATTTTCATCCAACAAACAATAAGTAGATGCCAAGCCTTAATTTTCCAAAATTGGGATCTCCGATTCTTCCATGTTCTTCACACCTTCAACAAAGAGGCCGATAAATGTGCCAACCAAGCATGCCACAGATCCAAAGGGAATGTCCTTTGCAACAATGTGGAACGCCATCACCATCTTTCTTGAATTCTCTCATGACTTGTGACAGTCCTCCCAAATCCGACCCCTGCAGCAACTTCAAGCAGTATCACGACAAGATCCAATGTAATCCTGCCTCAGTCAATTCTCTGCCATCGAATTTTCTACCCCTAAATCCTGCCGCCGCCTCCTTTGCCCTCTCGATTTCTGGTCGCCCTCGTGACCTCTATGATTTTTCCCTCCCTCTCTATGTGATCTCATCCTATCCATCCTATGGTTCGATCTACATAAGCTCTCTTGCGCTCCTGTATCTCGGAACTTTGATGTTAAGGCTCTATCTCCTTGCATTCTTGTTTAACAGAGAGTCCTCTGTCACCTTTGTGTTCTTTTTCTCCTCCAGCTTCTCCTCAGCTCCCGCTTTTAGGGCCTCCTGCTACGCCAGTCCTCCACACCATCATACTTCATCCCCGAAAGGTCGCCTTTGCCTCCCTGTTTTACTGACTGCAATTTGTCTCGATCCCTACATCGCTCTAATCGGGGATCTGTCTTAGTGTTCTATTACCTTCTTCACCATTCTTCTATTCATATTTTTGCTCCCCCCTTTGCATTTTAGGATGTAGTGGTTGAGGCCCCATTCTTCTGCGCTCAATTTTTGTCTCCTATCCAGGAGAAAGTTCATTGCTACCTCTGCTATCTCCCTATTCTCTAGCTACTCTTTAGATCCCTTTATTCGTGTCTCCTGTAGTGCCAGTCCTCCTAGCACTCCTCTCTCTCCCCTGGAAATTTACCTCTCCCGCTTTCCTGTTCCACTGCTTGTCTATAGCCCCAGCTCCTCCTCTGTTTTATCTACAGGAGCAGTTCCTTCTCATTGCGATAGACCCTCGCTCTCTGCTCAACAACAGGACAGTCCTAAGGACTCAAATATGGCTTGAAGTGAAGATTGTTTACATTATGTAGACCTCCAGGCAGAGTTGGAGCAGATTAGAGTGCACCAAAGAATCCTGGATGCGAATATTGACACAAATGCTTGGATGACCAATGAAAAATACGAAGTTGATCTTAATCTTTTCCTCCATAGGGTCTCCTCACTCCAGGATTACTTTAATGATCTATCCAATCGGTGTGCCCATGCTCAAGAGTCAATCGAAATTCTTAAATACATGCTAGAGAAACAAAATGCCCCTAGCACCAGCTCTTCTAGCTTCAAGAATGCTAAAGTGGATAGCGAACCAGATGAGTCAACAACTCACCAGATTAGCCACATCAATATAGACTAGGATGTTCTGCAAATTCTATCTTCTTTTATCTCAGTTTGTCAAAATCTACACTTGCACTTGTTTCCTTCAAGTCAGAAATGACAGTAGCTTAAGAGAATTTTGTAACTCAATCTACCTCCAAGCTTAGAATATGAGCCTCAACCATGTAATTAAGGAGCTTAGTCTCCTAAATATTTTTGGAATATAAGAAACAAACGACTTTGTTAAAAAAAAGAAGGAATATTGTGCATTGGAACTTATTCAATTTCTGGGCGGAAGAGGGATCCTAACTTATTGAGAGTAGGAGAGGTTGTTCCTTCAGAGAAGCATATATATACCTCTGATTTAGGTTTGCTTGTTTAGAATTTTCCCCTTTTCCTCATCTACTGATTGGATAATCATGGAAACACTGAAACATAAGAACCAAGCATAGCATAAGGTTTCCATAATAGACATGAGGATCATGGTTTGACGAAAAATCTCCTTACAAACGAATCATATCTTCCATCAGAACTTTATTGACCAAAAGATGCGCCCCAAAAAAAATAAGGAGGATGAAAGTTAGCCAAATGTTTCTGTGTCACAAGACTCTTTTCAATTCAGCCACATGAAAAGAATCCAAAAAACATGTTCACACATGTCACACATTCACACAAAGGAAAACAAAACAAGACCAATAAAAAAACAAGTAAGAAAATAAAATATGTACATAGGGCAGGGAACAACCACAGATCATCATTGAAAATAGTGTTTTAAGTCTTTTCCATTAACAGGAAGAGAGTCAACCTTGTCGTCTAGTGATTGCAGGTGAAATATGTGTTGGCCAAGATTTTTATGTATGGTGAATGGTTCAATCCACAAGGATTGGAAATTAGTGTATTTTCCTTTGTCCTCATGGGCTTTGTTTGACTTCAAGACTAAGTCACCCACACTGATTCATTCTTCCCGACATAATTCTTTTCTAACCACCTCTTGATACAACTCTGGTGAATTGAAAATTTTCTTTTTCCTTTTTCCTCTCTTCCTGCAACTTGTGAAGAGTGTCTATCCTACGTTAAACCAATAAGCGTGGCTTGCCCTAAGATTCTTGTGAAAGTTGAAGGGAAGGAAAGTAGATGTTCGGGGGTAGGATGGGTTATTTTTGATACCCTGAGAAGTAAGGATACATGTTCAAAGAAGGTTTTGGTATGACTTGGTCAGTCCATAAAGAATTCACCAAAGCGAAGTGCCAATTCCTTTATTTAGAGAAAATGATATTCTTGGTAATGTAGATGAGGTTTTTGTTTGTAGAATCAACACGACCATTTCCCTACGGATAGTATTTAGATGAATGTTTCAATACAATTCCATTTTTCAATGTAAAATCATATAATTTTATCAATGAGAAATATGTTGCATTGTTAAAAATAAGTGAAGTCACGATGCCGAAAGTGGAAATGATGTTCTGCTTAAGGAAGCTAATGACTTCATGATCATTCACCTGTTTGAACTACTTCTGTCCATCACGTGAAATAGTGAGTAGAAGTGAGGATGTAGCAGTGCTACTTTGATGAGTGTGGAAAAATTTCATCAATCACATCTAAGCCCCATTGTTGAAATGGTTCTTCCACTACAATGGGGCGGCTGACCTCTTTCCTTTTCCGACACACCTTTGACATACCAGATGCTTGCGGGCATAAGCATGAGCATCTTTGAATAATGTGGGTCAATAGAAACTGGCCTGCATAACCTTGTACACATTTGTGTTACTTGCGATGTGTACCCTAGTTGGTTTGTCATGGAGATCACACAATACTTTCTCTGAATCTTGCACTTCCAAGCATCTAAGCAGAGCTCTGTTATGTGCTTTCTGAAAAGCACCCCATGCACCAATTGATAGGATAATTCTTTGAGTCTAAGTTCCCTATTCTACCATGTAGATAAGTGATAGGTCAAGGTTCCATGCTCAAGATACTGGCACAAATATCTGTACCAAGAGTTCGCAATGGTAGTGGGGGAAGCTCACTCAATATTGTATATTTCGATTTCATGCTCCCAATCAGATGAATTTTATTCTTACACATCTACTGATTGTGCTTATAATCAACATAGACTATGGCCCTTTATCATATGAAATGGCTTGAATTCTATGTCATAATCCTATATATCCATCATCCAGTTCGATCTTCTCTCACCAAGCCCTTGCTGAACAAACAATGATATGACTGTTGGGTGTGGCACAAAGAGAATGCAAGAGATAGGGATGGAAGTGCTTCATCACCTTGTAAACTTCATAATCTTATTTGTTAATGGCAAGGTAGTTGAGTTTGGGTCCTTGAAGGCTAGCGCTCATGAAATATATTTAACACTCATTATTATGATCATCCTTCTGAGTAAGCATTGTGGAAAGCGAAGTATCAGAAGCGAAGGTGTAGAGAAGAAAATATTTCCTTAATTATGGGCTATACAAAATAGATATTTATGCAATACTTTGCTTAATACAAGAAAGCAAGTCCTTTTCCCTTTTATCCCATTTGTATATCACATCCTTCTTCACCATATCTTGCATAGGTTTAACAATGTGAGCATAATTAGAGATAAACTTGCGGAGGAAATTGATCTTTCCCAGGAAGGACTGCATAGATTTCTTGTTCATTGGGAATAATATCTATTTAATGGATTTGATCCTTTCTGGGTCTACTTTAATCCCGTTATTTGTTATAACATTAACCAAGATATTTCCCTTGGACACTGCAAAAATACTCTTTTTGGGATTAAGGGATATCCTACATTTGTGACATCACTCGAAAACATTCTTCAAATGACACAAGTGGTCAGATCCCTTCTTAGAAAGCACCATGACATTGTCAAGATAGACCACTATTATCTTCCCTATCAGTCCACATAATGTGATGTCCATGGCATGTTGAAATGTCACACTGAAATTGACCATCCCAAATGGTATTCTTCTAAATGGTAACGTGACCCACTTGGTGCGGAATATAGTTTTGAGCCTATCAAGCTCTAAGACTAGAACCTGGTTGTAACCTGAATATCCATCTAATAAACAAAACATTTCTGACCCTGATACTATCTATAATCTCTGTTCAACAGATGACATAGGGTAGTTATCCTTGTTTGAGGAACGATTCAATTTGCATAAATATACACATAAGTGGATTTCCTTGGACTTTTTCCTTATTGGGACTAGATTTTATACCTAGGTAGAATGCAATACTTTATATATGATCCAAGCATCCAATAACTTCCTTAATTGCTTTAGAATAAGAGGCTCAAGTGTTCGATGTACCTTTCACAAATTTTGTTGGAAAGGCTTGGCCCCTTCTTTGATTGGAATATGATGTTGGATTATTCGTGTGTCATAAGTTTTGAGCTTGTCATAGGTCCATGCAAAAACATCTTGGTACCGCTTGAATAAGCAGATGAAATCTTGTCGCTTCTGTGGTGTACAAAAAGTATCAAGATTGAAAAATTTTAGATCTTTCTATGTTCTAAGGTTTACTTTCTCATGTGACAATGTTGAGCTATGGGTTTTTGTGAACTAGCCCTCAGAAGCAATTCTACAGGTCATACAACTTCTCAAGTGCTACCATGCCTTTTGGCATGGGTTTCTCCTTGTTTGCATAGGCTACATCCTACAACGCTTTCTCATACTCATCTTTGTTGATAGTTGCATCCTTGAATGCATCAAAATTCATCATAAAGGACAATATCTTCTGGTCATCATAAAAAACATGTAAGTCAGTTATGTTGTTAGGGACAAATGGTTTATAAAGAATCTCTACAAAAAAATTGACCCTATGCGGCGACAACCTAGCAGCAACATTTTCTACTGCATCCACAACTGTGTTACGCATTCTAGGAACAAAAGTAATATTGAAATCTTGGATATGAGAAATCAAATGCCATACCTCTTATTGATAACCTTTTGTATGAGGTGACACATAGTGTATAGTATAATGCACCTATTATACAACAATTTTTGAGTCACCTACTGTTTGGAGGACTGCAATATTGAGGTCAATGATTCTTTGCAAACCCAAGATGAGTGCTTCATATTCTGTGATGTTATTAGTGCACTCAATTTCCAAGCGGATATATATCAAGTGTTTCCTCTGTCATGGGTCTATTAAAACACAACTATCTCTAGATCCCTCTTGCGTCTTAGAACCATTAAAATATAGTTTCCAAACATCATATGTACAAGGACTATTTACTACTCTAGTTCTACTGTTACTACTACTACCAACTGTACAAATTTCATTTTCACTAGTTGGACTAGGAAGGAGATCCAACTGTCTGTCAGGTGGGACTGGGGATGGCTGAGCAAGATAGCGCCCTCGATCATTTTCAAGAAATAAATTTCCAAAGATAAGATTTGTGAAAGAAACTAGCTCATTTATGCCTTCGAAGGGAGTAACCATGTGTTTCATGTATGACTCCGAGTTAAATTAGATCTAATTATTCCTACCCTTGTACAAAAGCCACAAATGTGACTAGTCCATAGAAAAATACCCATGTAACTTGCTGGACCATTCTTTGCTCAAAAATACAATGTATGCTTCTAGAATGTCCACAATTACTATAATTATACATTGGCAAAATCATTGGTCAGATGATAATAAAATAAACACATTTCTAAGTTCACAAATCACATGGACAAGAGTCCTGTCCAGTTGAATGATCTACGCATATGTTTTATCCCATTTTACATGGATTTTATTTGCTACAGATAAAGACATTACATTTATAAATGCACTAGAATCAACTAGGAAAGTGTGCACACTATAATTAAAAATTTTCAATGTTAACAAAAATGGAGGGTAGAGTGTGTTCACATCTAACATTAAAGAATTGAGTACATATTTGAGGGAAATAGAGAACTTACTAGATCCTTTCTGAGAAGAAGCACCTTTCCTTGAGGCGGACTGTTCGAGTGTTAGTTTGAAGAGTGAAATGTTCATGCAATATTTCTTCATCTCATCAAATATGTTATAATAGAGTGTGGGAGACATTGTCGAAGTGTCTAGTGGAGTTTATTTATCTGCTACTTCTGGAATGATGGGATTAATTTTTCTGTTCGTAAAAGTACTTTTCATTGTAGCCACATTGTCAAACTTGTTTTGAGTGTTCTGGGATGAGTTGACGGGTGATGTGATTTTCCTCAGCAAATACTCTTTCAATTTTTGCTTCGTCAACTCTTGTGCAAAGGCCGACCCTTGGCTTCTCAAGTTGTATCGAGTGTTCTGATATTGAGCGGAGGCCTCACTCAATGGTTGTTCTTTGACACTCTTCTTCTAGGGTGCGAAAACACAACTGAGTGTATTCATTATGTGGTCTAAATTCATGGTTTCTTTGGCAACACCATTCTCTTCCTTCTCTTACACCGACTCATTCTGTTCATCTAAAAGTACTATATCAATAATGCGCATAGTAAGAGCATTCAAGTTGTGGTTCCATTACAAGCATGCATTTTTTGAATGATACTCTTAATGAAACAAAAAATATTGGTCCATGCCCATACTCTTAACATTGATCACAATGTTCGAGCTCTACGTAGACTTAGATGGATACTTACTGCTACTGCCATAGTTAGCAACCCTTATCAGAATGTTGAATCTAGGAGGCTTTCTTCTCACATTGGTCTCACTTGACCTTTCTTTTAATTTTTCCAGCTCATTTGACAAAGAATTGATGATGTGGGTCAAGATCTCTAGATCGGTTGCTTCTTTCTACTTGGCCTTACTTATGGAGTCTTGAGAACTTTTACTCATGTCTTTGAAGTCCTTTATTGGTTCATCATCTGCGATGACTCCAATCGCATGCAAGTCCTTTTCAACTGTAATTTCCTCTTTGAAGTTTTTAGCAAAAGTTGGCTTCACAGTTCGTTTCATGAATTGCATAATGCTTGTTGGTAAGGCAAATGTTAAATAATCAATGGTGATGGATTCATGAGGCTTTGTGTCTGCCAGAAATATATTCAAGATATGGTTAAACCTTTGATTGAAATCTTTCACTTTCTCTTTCTGCTCCATCTTAAGACTACCTAGATCTCTTAAAAGCATGTCAGGGGTTTTATCATCAACAAATTTCTCAAGAAACACTTTCTTAAAACCCCTCCAATTCTAGATTGAGTTTGGAGGAAAACTATGATACCATACAATTGAGCTGCCATATAAGGTACATGAAAAAGTTCTACATGCAACATCATCATAATGTACCTCAAGAATCTGCAGATGCATGTTAAATTTGTCCAGGTGGTTCTGCACCTTCTGATTTCTTTGTCAGGGTCATACTTTGTTAACAACTTCTGCTGGTGCCTCAACATCTTGTGTAACACACCCGATAATGCAAGTGGGCCCCGAGTCATCTAGTCCATATCTTGGTCCATGATATCTTCATCATTGTTCTCCTCCTTTTCATCAGAATCTGATGGGTTTTCTTCTTCTTCTTCACCGCTTAACCCATGAAGATTATTGTCCGAGCGTAAAACATTATCACTGTCACCACCATTGAAAGATGGAGGCTACTATAATTTTTATGCACTCTTTAGAGTCTGCTAATTCTTCAAGGGTGGCGAGAAACAAATATTCAAATATTGAAACCACTATCCAATTGGGGGTGGTTGGGTTCTTCTTTGGAAAATATGGAAGATTATGTACTCCAGGTATCAATCCAATAACTCTTGCAAACATACGATTGATAGAGAGAATGGGCCAAATATAGTCGTGAGAGATCTCACAAGTTTGTACAATCTGGGGCTGAGAAGGATTACCAACTTCAGGAATATGCACAAAGGAGGTGTTGGGAATATTAGTGCCTTGATCGGAGGGAGTAGGATTTGGGTGGTCAGGTTATCGGTCATAAAAATATGGCTTCCCTCCTTCTAGCACCAGAAATGTTGACGGTGCTGGAACCACCAACATTTAAGGGGTTTCCACAAGTCCCAATTAGACCTCACATACTTTGGGATAGGAGTACAATCTAGAATATGGCCTAGTTTCCAGTTTCTTAAAGATTTTACTTGGCTCTAACTGTTAGCAAGAGAGAGGAATGAAAATGTACTTTAGAAAATCAAGTGAGTGTGCCTGGTGAGTGTTCGGTTGTAAGTTTGTAAAGGTTCTTCTACTGCGGAGGGAGAAAAGAAAGTGATCCTTTAATATATAGGTAATAGTACGACCCTAGTAGAGACACATGTAATGAAGAAGGTGTTACGAGAATAATACACCCTAGGGTCTGGGTTGAGAACCCCAACAGATCAAAGGGAATACACCAACAAGAAGTAAGCAAACAAATAGTACTAATGCCTAAACTACTAAAGTGGGAAGAAGAGATAGTACTCGAAGGCCCTACATTTGAGGTCGTTCCCATAGGGTCCAAACCCTCTGCATCCTCCAACGCTTCAAAACTTGCAACTCATTCAAGAAAAGCATATATACTAGTAGTAGTCCAAAACATGTTCAAAGATATAAATGTTAGTATTAGATAATATATATATATATATATATATATTATATATATATAATATATATATATATATATAATATATATATATATATCTATATATCTATATATTATAGATATATATATATATATATATATATATGTATATATATATATACATATATATATATATATATATATATATCATATATACATATATATATATATATTATATATACATATATTATATATACATACATTATACATACATATATATATCAATACATACATACTATACATACATACTATACATACATACATACATACATACATATATATATATATATATATATATATATATATATATATATATATATCAAACATGAAATCATACATCAATGGATCATAACATGAATTAAAGCATTAAGATCATAATATTAAGAACAAGACAAATCTTCTTTATTGATGACTGCGAAAGGATGTGGAGGAATACAACCTGATTTGTCCACAACTCCAAGAGAAACCTTCCTCTGGATCCGTGTAGCCCAAGCCTCAACAATCCTCTTTCAAATGCATACACATAGATGCGATATAAAGGAGATGGAAATATCTATGAGGAAACAAGGGTTTCCTATAGCTAGGAGTGTAAGAGGAACAAGGATAAATCAAACTTGATCAGGGACCAATTGGATATAATATCAATATCCTATCTTTCTCCTCCTTAGGCCTTCCCCATGACGTGCATTTTTTAGTTGGGATAAAGTTAGGCCATGGGCTCCTGTAGGTAGGATTTCAATGTAACCCATAAACCCCACCCATCAAATAGGGATTTTTTTTTCATATTTTAAATCATATATGCAGGTTTGGTATAGCTCGACCCGCATGTGCATGCACTTTTTGAAGGGCAGAGTCATGTATGGAATTTAAAATAATGTTTTTTAGTAAATGGACCAAGTTTGAAGGGAAAGGGCTGCCCAAGGTCATGACTCAGAGCATCAAGTATATAAGGGTGATAAATGATGCTATAACAAATGCCCCCTAATATATGAGGTCAGAAGGGGTACATGATGGCCAAAATGTATTTAGTGTACATAAAGAATCATGCGAGGAATTGGGAGGATATCACTAGATTCGAGCCTGCCAAACCAGTGGAAGAGGCCAGAAAGAAAGCTGATGTTTGAGTTGGGCATACCCATGCTCAGAGATAGTGAAGCACGCTCGCATATCAAGTGTAGAGCGGATCCAATATGTATATAAGTACAAAGGAAACTGAGAAATACATAGTGGATCATCTGATCATAACTGCAAAATTACATATCAAGGCCATGTCACAAATCACATATAAAAGAACTCATCAATGATGCTAAAGTAGATATCTAATCACTAAAGTCACATAATTGATCCTCAAAGTACCAAGTAAAAAACTGGAATAATGGTACTGCATGCAAATTGGGTGCTAACATATAAGATGCTGTTGTGAAGAACTGCAACATATAAGGTGGATGGTATCACTAGTAGAAAACTAGAGGAATTGAAAAGTGAACCAAGTAATGCTGATGCAACCCAAGGTCTTCACCGATCGCCATGGTACATTTCTACACTATGGAAATAAATGAGCTGAAGTCGTCCATGTGAGAAATCTTTTGATTATTGGTCATTGATGTATACCATTAACAAACGCGAGACAACTCACTGATAATGATGATGAGAGTCAAGGTAACCTAGTACAATATAAAAAGTGAAAATAAATGAGTTGAAGTCGAACACTTGAGACAATCTATCAATCAGGAGACATTGATGTATTCTCACTGTTGATAGTGAAGGAGTTAGCCACCGATGACTGCAAACCCTAAGGTATTGAAAAAGGACTCTAGACCTTATTCCCAGAGGAATGAGTTGGATTCAATGGGAAAATATCTACTGGAAGGAAGACATTAAGGCATCCCAAATCAATCCAGTGTGAGTGTAACCTGCAAGCCAATAATTTGGAAGGAATTGGATGAAGAAAGATGAAGTAACCATACCGAAGTACATTTCCGACGTACAAAATATGTAGCTAGTGCATGTTAGAAACCCCCTAAACCAACCAATAATGAAGGATGACACATAGGCGAGGAATCCACCAACAGGGTCAAATGGAAACCAAGGTACTGCAAAAATCCCAATGTGTGATAATGTAAGCTGACGTCAAACACAAGGGAAACCACTCAGTTAAAGACCCATGATACTAATCGATGTTGAGCACAAGGTCACCTATCAATGATGGAAATAGGTCTAGGGTGTGGCTCTAGGCCTACTCTCAGAGCAATTTGTTGAAGTGAATAAGAGAAGACCCACCAGCAAGAACTCAATGGGAACCTTCTTAACTAGCATGAGAAAGGGACCAAATAGCTAATGTGATATTGAACACAACTTTAACAAACTAGGTATGGTCGACTGAAAATGAGTCAAGTGACACCGTAGAAAGGCCAACTCAAGTTTACTTCCCTTGAAGAAAAGCATGACTCAAATGTGACTGTATGGCAACATATGATAACTTTGTATAAGTTTGTCATGCAGGAGGCATAAAAAAAATCTCCATATGATTGGAAGTGATAACCAACTAGAGGAGTACTGACTCAATGACAAGGTTATGCCTCTCCTAAGTCAATCTAAAGCCCATATTGATGGAGGAAAGACTTGTTTTGAGTGCTTTGTTCAAGGGTGAAAAAACTTACTCTTGCTGCCATCAATTATTGAAGTCCTGTTCTCACTCTTTTTTGGAATATATAACTTTTTTGTATTTTCATATTTGAAAAATCTGAAAAAGAATAAAAGAATGCCTATGGTACAATGGAAAGAATGAGTGTCCAGACAAAGATGGACTAGTTCCTGGGAGGAGAACATTCCTATGTTCAATGTAAGGTGACGAAATTGGTCAATGGCACTCAAAGGAATGTTCTTTCCACAGGAACGAGATGTAAAGTTGCAGAGGCTAAGTGATTGCAAGGTTGATTTTTCAAAAAGACATGGTCAAAAAGTGGCTTATATTTGAATCCAAGTGAAGTCAGCTTAAGGCAAAAAGTTACAAATAGCATGCAATGCAGTAGTAAAACTCAACATGGGAGCTTCTAGGGTATAAAACGAAAATATAGTGAAGAAGAAGGAGAATGAAGCTTCATCACAAAAGTCATGGAGGGACTAAAGATGACTCCTAAGCCTACTCAATCTTTCCAGCATGGGCAACATATGCTAGCAAGGATCTAACTATAAAACCCATGTAAAGGATGGATCTACCATCATGTCATGATTTTATAAGTCGACGAGTGAAAGTGGTTTATGAACCATAACACAATGGGGTTGACCCTATGGGAACATATCACAATATGGAGGCTAGAATGCATAATGAAACGGGAAAAGTGATCTTCCCTAACCTATATGCTAGTGATGAAAATGATACCTACCATCATGGGTTAGCAGTCATGGAATCAAAGTGGTAGAAAATGTCTCAAATTCTCCAATTTAACCTGATAAACAACCTATCTCAACACTTAAAACCAAAAGGTCAAAAAGTTTATAAAATTAAAATACAAAACGTAAACTTTGCAAAAGTGGGTTTTTCAAAGTTTATGAAATTACAACTTATAAATATACCTTTTGGCTTACCAAGCCTTATTTGTGTTTTGAACAATTGAATGCAAGAGCTCTGGAGAAAAAGCCAGCAACCATAATCCACCAAGTTTCTCAGCCAGAACAATGAACAACTTCCAGGTAATCTCCTAATTAGATATTTCAATGAATTTTTGAATTTTTTCAAGAATTTTACCGTAGATTTTTATTTTATTTTATTATTTTTTTTCACTCTACACGTACGTGGGTTGGATATATCGAAGTCATGTATTAGTAAGCCCTATGCGCGACTGTGTGCACAATGAAAATTTTTAAATCATGGATTTTAATGGATGAAAATGCTTGAAACTAAAGGATGACAATCACATGGAAGGAAACAAAGTAGAATGCAATAGATAATGAAGTAATGAATGATCTATTGGCATTGGATGCCCTGAGAGGATGTGCATTGCTGAAAATTTTCAAAATTCCAAATATGAAAACCAACACAAGGTTGCTAGAAATGCTTGTGAATTACTGGGATCCAAAAGAAGATGATTTTATGATTGATATAATGCCCCTGCTAATCAAATTAGAATACATCTACTTCATTATTCGACTTTTGAGGATAGGAGAGCCAGTCAATTTGCAAGGGAAGGCCCAAGGAAGCCTCATTGTGGATTATTACATTAACATATGTTGTCTCAGAAACAATGAGAAGGTAGGAACAGAAATCCAAATCAAGAATGTGGAAAGTCTGCTCCTCAGGATTCTCCTTTTTACCATTGTGGGGGTAGTAGGATCAACCTCATTGCATCAAGAATCTCATGTGAAAATGAGCTTAGTAGTGGATTTCCTGACCACAGTTTTTGATTGGTGTTCAACCCTCCTAACCAATCTGAAAAAACAACTTACTTCTATCAAAAAGAGTAAAACCAAACATTTTGGGTATGGTACTATCATTTGTGATTTCTTCTTTGAGAGACTACCATGACTTCGACCCAAAGTGATGTCCACCATCAACAGCCTAAGAGATCCACATATAGGTAGATGGGCTGGTCTAATGAAGAGACTAGGGGGTGACGAGGTCCCTAGAAGGACATTTGATGAGAAATTTTTCCTTTGGTGTGAACAACAGTCATTTCCATCGAGGAATACCCCTATGCAGGCATGGATTTCAGAGAGAATCCAGATCTAGTGCTTCCACCCGGCGCTGCATGGGGTGCCATTGGTAAAATTATTTTTAAGCTTTTAATGTTATTTGATTTTTTTTTGTTTTCAAACTCATGAATTGAAATTATTTTTGATGAGACAAAAATTCTTACAAAATTGTTTGACCATGATACGAATGTGGGACCGGTAAGACTTGAGGTTCTACCCAGGCATAGGAGTCATGGAAGAGACACAGAGAGTGCCACAACTGAGACCAAGAGAGTCATCCATACTGTACAGAGGAAATTGGAGAGATTGACTCACTAGGTACCTACAACAACGATAGAGGATCTACCAGAGGCTATGCAGAGACGTGTGGTAGGGGTACCACGAGATTGGGTGCAATTTTTTTGACGGGTGGCTACTACCATCGTCTTCTTCCGAGATGAAAATTTGGAGTTGGACCCATAGATATAAATTAGATATATCTAGATCTTTTTGATAGACATGATTTGGATTGAGCCCTACGACATTTTGTCCCAATTTTGTATAATATTTTGAACATAAACACTTCTATCTATATACATACAATTTCATGATGTGACGACCATATATACAAATGATTTTTTATTATTTTTATTTTTAATGTAATGAACGACTAATATGCCAATCTAATGCTTGATTAGCTATGGAATCAACAAATGAGTTTTTGTGATCGTGGAATATGAATAAATGTGATAAAAATAAATGATGTTAGTAGTAAACACACTCTCAGAAATTGTCGATATAAATAAGGATCTCTCACATGATAGATGTTATTTAACTGAGACACCACCAATTGTGAATCCAAGTATACTAATAACGAATATATACCAAGAGATATTTCTTCAGATAGTAAGTTAATAAAAACAATATATTCAACAACATTGTGTGAAGCAGGGCCGATACATATGCCTATTGAGACCAACAACTGACTGGATGGATAGTAAATCACCCAAGTCGTAGAAGCCAAATTTTGGGTATGTCGACTAGGTCCATAGGATATGTCATTCCAACCACTTTCTCTTCTTCTAATGTGGTAGTAGAAGAGGGTAAGGGAAAAGGATCCAAAAAATAACGAGTTCTGAAGAAGTCTCTTCGAGAAGGAAGATCAAAGGTACCCATCAATGAGGAATACATTCCAACTATTAAATTCGCAACAGATTGCTTGGGATTATTCACCAAGGGAACAAAAGAATCAAAGGATGCATTGGATTATTTTGGAGAATACTCCATCTGATCAACAATAACTATTCTTCCTTAATGGGGAAAGCATAGGATGTGAAATAGTGATGATACAATGGCATCCATTTCATAAATTCAATTTCTTCCCAATAGAAGATTATAATCCAAATTCGCATAGACTACTTCCACCTTGATATTTACCACCTTGCCCCCAACACATATGCGAAAGGCTGGAATAATTCCATGCGGCCTATGAAAATGACCATCAAATTTAGTTAAGAGAGTAGGTGAAGGAACAACTTGAGGAGATTTGATATCTTTCCAACATGCAATCAACATAACACATGTGGAAGCTCCCTCATGAACTATAGTTCAAAATATATTGATATTCCAATATGTAGATTTAATCTGAAAGCCATGTGATGAGGTAATCTCTTCTTAATATTTGACATGTCAAATGTAACAATAGGAGAGATTTTCGGATCTCTCGCCCCGATCGTAGTGAGAAACACACTCCTTTATGATGGACATGACTGGAGTACCTCTAACATAGACATCACATAAGGAATTTGATCTAGATCTTCAACAATGGATTAGTTCTGGGAAACCCTGGCACTAGGGCTAATCATCGAACGTTTTGAAGAGCCTTTCAACATCCGAGGTATAGGCTCAACTATGGGCCTTTCAATATGGAGCGGCTCTAGAACATTGGGAGAGGCCTTAGCCTTAGAGGATTCTAGTTCACTGTAATCATGTGATATTGTAGCAACATCAACATGAGAACTCATCATGTATACATTCGATGGATTTTTTCCTTCCTGTTTTCCCCTTGTGGCGTTTCTAGTATTAGCATTCGTGCTAGAAAAAATTTGCTTCCCTTGAGGAAAAGGGTTAGTAGAACAACCTGAAAGCTAGAAGAACCCTACTACACTAAAAAGCACTGAGCATCCTGAATCTTAGGGAAAATATGAGTTAAATGGTGTCCATTGTAAAATTTGCAAGGAAACTTAACTTAATTTTTGGACTCCCTTTTACTCTCCCTAGTATTATTACTGGGTTTGTTCGCATTACCCTTCCCATCCTTATATTTCTTCTTACCATGTCCTTTTTTATTCCCATTGGATTTTTGATTTCCTTTGAGGTTAGAAGATTGGACATCATTAATACTTGAAGGTTTAGAAGGTATATGCACTGACAACGATGGCTGAATAGAACAAGCAATTTGCAAAGACAACTGTTGCAACTGACTTAAAAAGTTAACCGTGCTGTTATTGATTGATCTTATTATCCTGTCAGCATGGGGAGTTGACTTCAGTTTGGCTAAATTGATCTTGGATTGAGGAGAATCAGGCCATACTGTGAATATATAAGTTCTAACTGTTGGGCTCTAAAGTAGCCTGTTCTTCGGTGAATACATGGACAATGATACATCCTTAGAATTTTGTGGCTATAAATATTTTAAAAACCATTCAAGAAGGAATTCATTAGGAATATCGGCTCTGATGAGCATCTTCCTTCTTCGCCATTCCTGAATATGGTAATAAATGTGTGTTGCCTTATCTTGTTGGAAACTAGCCAATAACTCAGTTCCAACATCATATCAAATGGACAACTGAAAATGGTTCAAAAACATAGTATCTAGTTCACCAAATGAAGCAAAGGTACCCCCATTAAGCTCTATATACCATTTAACATCATTTCCAGTTAAGGTGCATTGGAACAATCTCAACCTAATTGAATCATCAATTAGGGAGTTAGATGAACACCATAAATGGAATGTTGTTATATCTTCTATTGGCTTATGGGATCCTGACCCAGGTTCAACATTAGTTAGCCAAACAAATCCCTACACTACTGTCCCTTTGGACATCAGCCTGCAGAGCACGGACTGAAGTCTCACCCGAAGTAGTATGGGGGGATGCTGGAACCAAGTTTCTGCACCCTTAGGGTGGATGTGATGTTAGTCTATTCCAACTATACCTGCCTTTACGCAGGTTTCTTATCCCTTTGTTCTACCCTTCAGTACCCTCGTGAAATGTTATAATATGCTTCCGCGCAACCCTAACCAGGGGCCAATATGCTTTTGCACCACTAGGGCAGTGAACTGTGATATTTCCCAAAATACACTAAGTATCTTACTTATCTTATTAACAGATCTTAGTTAGCTTCATGTAAAAAGTTGTTCTTACTTGCGTTCTCTTACCCAATATAGTTATACACATTCACGCATTATATAAGCATTAGAAGTGATGTTCATACCCAATATAACAAATGCATAAATAGGAAACAAAGACATAGAAATTATAGAATACTTCTCTTTATTGATAATTCCAGATGGTTATAGACTCGACTCACCTTGCGCACTCAGTTGCAGGGGTTTGCGCACTCAGCTATGAACTTCTAGGCCTCAGCGCACTCAGCTGCAAAGCCTCTACCTACTCTACGACCCAAACTTAGACTTTTATTCCAAAGATATGACTCAATTCTTCTTCATGTTGTGTCTCCCTATCTACTTAGATCTTCGCTCTATTTATACAATCCCATGGTCCACGGACCATGGGTAGATCTTCTACAGCTGACATTACATTATCAAAATAAGGGCGGACGACCCTATGACTCTTTAACAACTATGCAGTCTGTGACCACAAAATGCGGAGTCTTTACATTAGGATTACAAAAACTAGACCAAAATATGGGCTTTAAGCCACAAAACTGCCCTTGGGGGATCCCACAACCAATAGGCCCCTAACACAAACATCATGACTCACCCTCGAGTCACTCTGTAGGTGCGGAGATCTTAGTGCGAAGACCTCCCAGATCTATTTGGATCGCTTAAACTTCGATAGCTCATTAAGCGACTGCATGCTAAACTTCCTCTACGCGCTGTTCGGTGGCCGTTGTTGTTGAATTGCTGCCCTGAATCCTCTGCTGAGTTGCTTGCAGTTGTGTGAATTTTGCTTCAATGGAGGTTGTAATTGTATAAGCCTCATCGATCCAAGGCTGTAGGCACACTTTTAAGATTGCTTCCTTATGTTGAGCGGCATCCACCTGTTCCTTAAGCACCTTTGCCTCTTGCATCCTTGCAAGCCTCTGTGTAAGGGAAATCTTCTGCACAATCCCTTTTACCTTGTCGTACTTATGCTGTAGCTCACGTGCCTCTGTCTCTAGGCATTCTACATTTGAGTCCTCCTGCAGGGTGGTTAAGACCTCGAACTATTTGAACAACTGCATGTAGTCCGCCACTGTGCTATCAACCACCACTGTTGCTGCTATAACAACAGTGGTTCGTTGTTCCTTGATTTCCGATGGAGTTGACGGCTGAGCCTTCAACTGTAGTTCTATGATTTGTAGGTTCAACTCCAGCTGACCCTTGTCCATCTCTACTCTAGTGTCGCGCACCCCTGTGGCTAATTTTTGGACGTGCGTCTACACTAGTTCTTTTTCCTGAATTTCCAACTTTGGGACCATCCAACAGGCTTCCTATACAACCTACATTATCTTCCTTTTTTTCTCTACTGCCTCATTTCATTGCAGGCCTAATTGCTCCATGTTGATGCACTACTTTCTCATCACCTGCAGTGTGTAACTCTCCCTGGCTTGAAGTTTTGTGATGACTCCATCCTGCAAGAGGTAGAGTGCCTTCCGAGGGAGCACGACCATATTAATTTGACCCCTTTAAAACTACTCACCATGGGTCTTTCGGCTTCCTTCTCTGTAGTAAGTGCCCCATCTGGTAGCACTATCATGTTGGTCACCCTTGTGTGCAACATTTCCTTAGCAGCTGAAGTGCCAATCGTGAGGCTAGTGGACACTGTGCCAGCCTATGGAGTGCGAAACTACAACTTTGTTATGAGAGCCCCCAATACCAGCTGCTAATGTTCTGCAAATTGTTGGAGGGCCTCCATATTGACATCCCTAATCGTTTCACCAATGTCATGCAAATATCCCTCAGTGAGGGTGATTGGGTCGAAGGATGTTTTGGATGCCTTGGTTTTATTTCATGACACTGTCTGCTCTCGTAGCCGCGGACGCTTGAGCCAGGTGGACGTCATCTGCAAGTCCATGCCACCTTGTTCTATGTCTATCTCTAGTTCGGGTGAAGGTGAATTCTGTCCTTCGTGTTCTTCTTCTCCTCTTTTCTACTGTTCCACCAACTTCGCGACGTCACATTCTGCTTGAGCCCTAGCCTCTACTTCCTCTTTCTTGCACTTCTCTGCCAGTTGCACCATTCAAAGCTTTGTCTCTTCCTTCTTACTCTATGTGATAGACTTTTCCATTTCCACCATGGAGCCAGCTGGAGCGCGCCACTCCTGTGACCAAGAATCAAGGACTGCGAATATCACATCGTCGGTCACCAGGTAGGGTAAATCATGCCATGTCTTCATAGGGTCCTTCCATGCCCTGATGAAGACATGGTGGAAATATGCTTTGAAATCTGCAAATCTCTGTAAACTATTGTATATTGTGGGTGACAACCGCGACTTTCGATTGATCCCTATCTAGATATTCATCTCCATTATTATCCAAAATATCTTGCTCTCCTTTATCTTCTATGCATCCCAGGTCACCTACAACGAGGCGTACTTTGCTGCCTTTGGAAGGTCCTGTGCGACCGAGGGGAACTGACTATCTGCAGGAAACTCCCATGCCACCAGTACTATCAATAATAAGAGCCATGCGTAATGAAATTCTTTTCCCTGCTCCTGTGCCTTGTGACAGTTCGCGAGGAACTCGCCACATTGATAGCTCGCCTAGTTGAACTGGACTCCTTTCGCACATTAGGCCGCTAGTGGAACTACGGGTGAGGGCACATCATCTGTGCGACACTTCCGCATCACCTTCCTTGCTAGGATTTGTGTCATGACTTTGACGGCAGGGTTGTTAATGCTAGAGATGGCATATCCTTGCTTCTTCTTCTCCAACTTGAACCTCTTCTCAATTGCTTCCGCACGGGAAAAATCACCACCTTTTCCCTCTGAAATGTTAGCTGGATCCTCTTCTGAGTAGGGCAGCCATGTAATTTGATGAATTAGATGGTGTGTGATGGGGATGGGCTCCTCCAACCACAAGCACCCATCATGCACCAAGCAGAGCAGCTGCCTGATGACAAAGACGGTCACTAGGGTGCGGTGGTATTGCAACACCCAGAGCAGGTTTAGCAATCCTGCTTTCTCTACACCTCTGAGCCATTTGTGTGGCTCCAATTGAATTGTTCCAACAATCTTGTCAATCCTCTGGCACATTAGCTTCGTAGTCACAAAATGCGAGAACTTCTTGTGGTCTGCAAGATCCCAATCTTCAAATTTCAACATGAGAACCCACCCCAAGTGTGGTCCCTCAAAAATATATCATCTCGGACAATGGAGTTTCTAGAGAGCTCTTGCTCTCATCTATATCCTTCGACACATTGGATTTACCCTTGCATGGAGGAACATATTCCGGCAACCAGGTAATAGGGTCCACACCCTGGGATTCAACGTCCATCTCTAAATCTTCCTCCTCCACCAATATTTCTTCAGGCTCCTCCTCATCAGCCTCTAGATTAATGGCCTTCCCCTTTTCTTGTAATGTGAGCATGGTCCTCAATGGATTTCTGGGCAAGACACGCACTGGGATCATGGCCAGCTTATCCTTCTTAGATCTCGGTGTTCGCGGTGATTTAGGGACCTAAACGATTATTCCGGCACTCTCTGGGGCTTCCACTTCCGCAATTTCCTGCGCAACTTCCATGGGTGTCGACATCATTCTAGTCAGAAGGTCTTGTGTCTCCTTTGACAATTTTTTGAACACTGAACTTGCTCCCAAAGTGTCAAATTTCAAAGGGTCCATACACACTTGATAGCGCAACAACTCAGTTCTCAAAATGCCAAGTGTTTTTCGCTGGACAACCACTTGTAATTTATAGGGCCTTTTGAATTTGAATTCGACCATTCTCCCCACATTCGGTCCATTAATGCTAGATTGGTGACAAATTTTCAAGAATATGGCCCATAAATTTCTCCTTAAATTCCTGTCATCCTCTCCATTTGGCCTGAAACCAACCATCAAATCATGAATAACGACTTTAACAGTCACTTTCCAGAAAACCTGCGCGCCAGCGCAACTGTCTTTGTGCTATTGCAGACATTGTGATACTTCGCTGCTTTGCATAGTACTGACATCATGCAGTTCCCGGGCAGTGTAGTTTATAGTCCCGCACCTCCTTTCAGCTTCCTAGAGTGCTAAGATTGTGCTTTAGTTAGCTAGTCAGATGGCCAGGCCACCTGTGTATGGCTTCAAATGACTACCATTCACTTTTTCTGGGAAGGGATCTCCATTTAACTTAACGAGCTATATTGTGCCAACTTTGGTAATCTCCTTAATAACATATGGCCCCAGCCAATGCATTCTAAGTTTCCTAGGAAATTTATCAAACTTACTGTCATATAATACCACCAAGTCATTCACCTTAAATGTGCGTAGCTTAATATGCCGATCGTGCCATGCCTTTTTCGCTCTGCTTTTGGACTTGCTAGTGAAATCCAACCAAAAATATCTCTTCTTTGAGCTCAACCAATTGCGTGAGCCTCTCTTCTAGGGCTCCGCAATTTGTCATATCTGTGAACACTGCTATGCGCAAACTAGACACAATGTATTTTGTAGGCATTACGGCTTCCACTCCGTAGACAAGCCTAAAAGGTGTATGTCTTGTTAACTTCTTACACATCGTCTGATAAGCCCATAATACTACAAGTATGCACAAGTCCCAATCACTTCACTGAGAATTGCATACCTCGGTCACCGCAGTCTCCAGTACTTTGTTGAATGCTTCCACTGTCCCGTTAGCCTGTGGGTGATAAGGTGTGCTCTTTTGATGGTACACCTGAAATTCCTCCGTTAGTGCACTGATTGTCTCATTTAGAAAGTGCATACCATGATCACTCATCAATATCTTCAGGCATCCAAATCACATCAGTACATGCTCAAAGAGAAACTTCACGGTAGTCACGCTCGTGCAATCCTTCACTGTTGCGCTTCTGCACAACGAGTCAAGTACTTCGTTGCAGTGATAATGTACCTCGCACTTGTCTTTCCTTGGGGCTGAATTAGTCCTACAAAATCTGTTGCCCACTTTTAGAAGGGTTGCAACGTCATTTTTGGATTCAAAGGTATTTCATTTCTCCACGATGTCCTACCTGTTCTCTGACATATGTCACATTCCTTGCAATATGCTTTTGAATCCTGATGAAGGGTTGGCCACCACAACCCTGCGTATGTAATCTTCTACGTGGTTTCTCTCCCTACATAATGTCCTCCTGCGGTGCCCCCATGAGTATCCGTGAGGATGCTGCTTCGTTCAAATTCAGGTACATACCTTCACATTATTTCATCATTCCCCATCTTGTATAGATTCCTCGTAATGACAAAGAAATTTGCCACATGCACCACTAATTCCTTCTTTTGCTGGATAGAGTATCCTTCTGGCGTAGTTCTTGTTGTTAGGAAATGTATTGTGTCCTAGAAATGTCCTTCTGTGATGTGCACAACAAAAATCTGTGCATCAGGTAATCCTTCCTCCAAATTATTAGGTTCCTCCCTAGTCTCAATGCGCGATATGTGATATGGTCCCACGTTCAATCATTTAGGCTTCACAACAATTTCAAAATCGTATTCCTGGAACAATAATAGCCATCTATAGATGTGCCCCCCCAACAAAGGATTATTGACCAAGTACTTTAGCGCAGAGTGATCCGTATACATCTTAAAGTGACCTCCTATCAAGTAGTGTTGATACTTCTAGAGTGCATACACCATAACTAGTACCTCGCGTTCAGTGGTGGAATAGTTCTTCTCTACTTTGGATAATCTATGACTTCCAAACATGATAGGGTGGTCCAAGCTTTCTCTACCATCCTATGTTAGTACTACCCCCAGCGCTATACATGACGCATCAACATGTACATGAAATTCTTTCTTCCAATCCGGGAAGACTAGAATCGACACGGTAACCATCTTTTCCTTTAATATATCTAGGTTTTTCTTACAGTTATCGTTCCAGCAGAACAGGACATCATTTTTCAACAATTTTTCCATTGGCACAGTGAACTAGGCATAGCCCTTGATAAACTTCCTGTAATATCCCGTATGTCCCAGTGTAGCGGGCAACTGTTTCACACTCATGGCGCTTCCAAGTTCAAAATTACCGTGATCTTCGCGGGGTCTACCATCAATCCTTGTTTGCAAGCCACATGCCCCAATAGGTTCCCAAAAGGAACGAAAAACAAACACTTCTTGAGGTTGAGCATGATCTGGTATCTTCGACAGGGATCCAACACCAAGCACAAGCTCGCTACATGGCACTTAACTTGTCCAAATACAGTCCAATCATCAAAATAAACTTCTAGGAACTTATGAATATATTCCTTGAATTCCACAACAACCACACACGAAAATATATTTGGTGCATTCTTTAGACCAAACGAAATTATAATGTATTGAAAATAACCCCACTCAGTCATGAAGGTTGTCTTTCTCCTATCCTCCGGTGCGATTTTGATTTGGTGGTACCCAGAGAACCCATCAGTGAAGGAGTATGCTACCTGGCCACCTACATTGTCCAACACTTCATCTGTGAATGGAGTTGGGAAAGGATCATGCACACAAGCATCGTTCAACTTCCTAAGATCCATGCATATCCTTATCTTATCCTTCTGCTTATTCTCTTGCACCACCGTTGGGCATACCCAATTAGACTCTTCCACAGGCTCAATGATGCCTGTGGCTAGCATTTTGGCTAGCTCTAGGCAGACCTTCTCCTTGTATTTCAGATTTATGCTGTAAGGCATCTGTTTTAACGTGATCTTCATCACTCCTAGATCTTTGATTATCCCTTTCAAATCTGTAAACTTGATAGGGAATAAGTCTTGGTATTCACAGAGCAATTCAGCGACCTTATCCACCATTGCGTTGTCCCAGTAGTCTCCAATATTCACGATTTGCGCCCTGCCTCTGTACCAATGTTCACTTGTCTAGTCCTCACCAACGCGGTTATATCAGGGTTCTCAATCTATGGTCCTTGAACCTTGTGGTGGCCTTCCGTCTATAGAATGTTAATTTTCCACGGATCTTCATCCTCTTATTTAACATTTACATTATAACATTCCAGCACGCAACTCAACTGAGTAGCCCATTCAGTCTGCGTCAAGTCTAAAGGATCCTGTGGGATCCTAAAGATGGCTTCTTTCACTTCTTTTAGCACTTCCTCAATACTGTCAAACCCATCCTCAAAACTAAATGTCAACATGAACCCTTCGCATAGGATATCAGATTTTCCTGTCCCATGGCGAAGCTTTGTTTCTACATACCAATTCATTGGAATAACATCTAGGGTATGACAGAATAGGTGAACCCACTCAGGTTGTGGATTTTCTCCATAAGCCTACGTCCACTTGGCCAGATGCACACATGGATCATTCTTCCCATCATACTTGTCTGTCAGTCACATCTTAGGCTTCCCAATTCATGTTCGCATCATTTTCTTACGTTCATGCCAATCATCGAAACTCCCCTTATGCATTCCCCAACATCTTGCGGGTGTAGTGCGCAGTACCTAGTCCAAGGCTTGGAATCGTTGTTTTTCTGGCACTTCACTTTCAAATTAATCCAAAAATACATCTACCTCATTTAGTCCATCATAAGTAGGCATACTTCTTACCTCTGATGATATGCAGTGCAACGACCTGGTCATCATATTGCAATTCAGCGTAGTTACTTCATGTAACTGATTCTGCCATTTTTCTGTTTCTTCATTGGAGTTTGAAGTGCATGAGCTCTCGCACTCCCATGTAATCCACCCATCTATGGTGGGATTTACCCAGTCTTGGTATCGCATTGTTATCTTATAGATGCAGTCCAGGTCATCATCGCTTTCATAGTCGCAGACTGGCTCCGTATAATGCGATCCTTCAGCAGGATCGAGGGGTATTATTACACGTAGTGACTTCTTCTCAAAAATGATCTTTCTCTTCTTCAGATTGATTACCCCATTCATATTAGTAGCCTAGTCAATTCCCAAGAGTGCAAGGTAGGGATTCTATCATCAACAATATCTATGACTTCAAATTCTACCAGCGTGTGCGCTCCTTCAATATCCATGGTTACTCCCGGAAACCGCCCCATGGGTATTATTTTCTACTGATTTTCCATCCTTAGCTGAAATGGAGATTATTGTAGTGCAGGTCTCCCCATTTGCTCCAATGTTTATTTTGGTAGAACATTTGCATCCGATCCCAAATCTAGGATGACTTGATCCATTTCATATTCTCTGGTTTTCGCAGTAAGTCTCATTTATCATCCCGTTCTTGACTTATGTTTTCCTATCTTGAGAACTGCATGTGGTTCACCTGGAATGGTTCCAACACATATATTGATCAGTTCTTGTAACCCTTTCACAACCTTATTGTCACGCAGTAACTTCATACAGGTTTCGAGGAAAGTTGTCAGCATAGAGGGTCCCATCTCCAGCTCTAGTTTATCTTTGCTTCCTGAAGTGGAGGCCTCAATGAAGCTCTTCTTAGCTTCCATGAAGGTTTCCCGAGTGTGCTCCAAATCAAACTCAACTTCTTTCACCGGGGCTTTGCAAACCCATATACTATCTTCCGACTATTTTTATTTGTCATCTCCCATCACGATTCCACTTTGGAGCACTATGTTTACGTTCATATCTTCCTTGCATGGCTTAGACCTCATCATCTACAAGTTCTGAGTCTGGGGAGGTGGTAGCACTACTTTTTCACGTATCCTAGCTATTAGTGTAGGACAATCTTCAATTTCATGATCAAACAGTGTGCAATACTTGCACGATGGGCACGTTGGATTAGTGCAATCATAGGCATAATGTCTTGGCCCTTTGAAATTGTAGCAAATCAATTGTCCGTGACCTTTGCTAGGTCCTCCTTTGCCTCGACCTCATCTGCACCCCTCAAATCCTATTTGTGCCATCCCTAAATTTTGGTCAAGAGGCCGCGTTTTGGCCTGAACTCTATAGTTGGGGGTTCTATCCATCATCAATTCATAGCTCTTGCAAGTACACTCGTCATGTCCCACCAACCTACAAAAGTTACAGAACAACTATTGCAGAGTTTGCGTATACTTTTGTAATAGGTGGCAGTTATCTGTGGCATGTTTTCCATCTATTTGACAGATAACACACCACAAAGAAGGCATCGCGCTAGGTCTTACTTGAGCTTTGGCCTTAAAGTCACCAGTCCTCCTCCTGCAAGGTAATTTGTAAATATCAGGCAATGGTCTTTATCATGGCCCTGACTTTTGCATTTCACACACCATACTTTTTCGCGTACCTCTGGTCGAACCGTCCTATCCTGCTCCAAGATTTGCATCTCAAGGCACAAATTCTTTAGCTGCACGTGGATTTGCTAAATTGCTAGATTAGGATCTTATATCAGAGTCTCATGTAGTCTAATGGAAATCTCCAAGGTCTCTGCCTGAGTTGTTATCTTTTGCTGGGATAGTGCACTCTTTAAGTGTGGTAGTCGCGAAGCTACAAACCATTCGTGATGCTGTTCGTCTGTCAAATTCATGTTAGCTTCACGGATCGTACATTTCAGCCTCTGATCTAGTTTCCAAGACATCTTGCTTGGTAACATCGTGATCTCTTTGAATCCCACAATCGATTGCGCTTCCGATTTAGGCCTGCTAAATTCTCTATTTAGCACTGTTTGGATATCCATGACTCTCACATTTGGGTTATCATTGGAGTACTTAATATACCAAGTCAGTGCGCGATCCTACAGAGTGCTTACCAGTGTTGCTTTCTTTATATGGTCATTTGTAACACCTTGCGCTTCCCAGTCAGCCCTTACAATGAACTAGAATTGGCATGGATCCTCATTTCCCAAACCTTTGAACATTGGAAACTTCATTGTGTTTTCCATACTGAATCGTGGTGGTGGTGGAGTTGGTACGAGTGAAGTTGGAGGTGATGGCTATGAAGATGGAGGTGGTGTGTGCAGAGGTGGTATTCGTGGAAATCCCTATCTTATCAATTGAATAACACTTCACGGAGAGACCTTCGTGATCCCTTCTTCGTCTCCTTGTGGAGGTGAAATCAATGGGCTATGCTCTAGACCCTTATTTCCCTCGTTTCTATAAATTCTTTTGCTTCGCGTAGACCCAAACATCAAGGTAGCTGAATAACCCATTTTTCACACAAAAACATTTTAATCCAAGTATTCAAAGATTTTACGTACTTACCCATGGTCCTTTGAGAAAGCATCACTCTGCCTTGCTATAGCTGACTGAGGTGTCGACCACGAACGCAGTAACAAATCCCCCTATAATATGATCAAGCCAATGATCGATGGCGCGCAAGATCTTATCCTCCGATGCTTCCAACCTTTGCACCGGCTCTGGGGTCCACACAATATGACTATCAAGCTTCCACCTTCCTTGGCTATTTGCTAGTTTCGCGATCCACTCATATATCTCAATAGGGAAGGATGCGAAAAATATTTCGTGGATCTTCGTATACAAGTAGGTGTCTAGCCACTACTCTTTTGACAGTCATGGGTTTCTATTTTCCTACGCCACGAACTTGTGAATTCTTCTGTTCAACCAGCCTTCAATTTCTTTCTTAGTTGGATTCTAGTGATACGACATCACACATCTCTTATGAAGATTCTGGTCCTGACAATGGAACCATTTGTTGGCTTATGGGGGCCTGACCCAGGTTCAACGTTAGTTAGCCAAACAAATCCCTACACTACTGGCCCTTTTGGCATCAGCCCGCAGAGCGTGGACTGAAGTCTCACTCGAAGCAGTATGGGGGGATGATGGAACCAACTTTCTGCACCCTTGAGATGGATGTGATGTCGGTTTATTCCAACTATACCTACCTTCGTGCAAGTTGCTTATCCCTCTGTTCTACCGTTAAGTACCCTCATGAATTGTTACAATCGTCTTCCGTGCAGCCCTAACCAAGGGCCAATATGCTTTCGTGCCACTAGGGCAGTGAACTGTGATATTTCCCAAAATACGTTAAGTATCTTACTTATATTATTAACATATCTTAGTTAGCTTTGTGTAAACAATTATTCTTACTTGTGTTCACTTACCCAATGCAGTTATACACATTCGCGCATCATATAAGCATTAGAAGTGAAGTTCATATCCAATATAAAAGATGCATTAACAGGAAATAAAGACGAAAAATTATAGAATACTTCTCTTTATTGATAATTCCAGATGGTTACAGACTCGACTCGCCCTGCGCACTCAGCTGCGGACTTCTAGGTCTCTACGCACTCAGTTGCAGAGCCTCTACCTACACTACGACCCAAACTTAGGCTTCTATTCCAAAGATGTGACTCAATTCTTCTTCATGTTGTGTCTCCCTATCTACTTATAGCTTCACTCTATTTATACAATCCCATGGTCCACGGACCATGGGCAGATCTTCTACATCCGACATTACATTATCAAAATAAGGGCGGACAACCCTATGACTCTTTAACAACTACGCGCTCTGTGACCACAAAATGCAGAGTCTTTACATCAGGATTACAAAAATTGGACCAAAATATGGGCTTTAAGCCCCAAAGCTTCACTTAGGGGATCCCGCGCACAACATATTCATACGGGTCCTCCCTAGACTTTCCTTTGAATTTTGGAATATCCGATGGAAGTTTGGTGGGAACTAGAGGCCAAGCCAGATTATATCGGATCGAATCATTTGTTAATTTTGAGAGATCTGGCAAATTTGGGGTTACCAGGAATGGTAAGCGTGAAGGAGCTTGAGAATTCCACCCAATATGAGTAGGATTCCCAACATTTTGAAAAGAATATCCTGGATTTGTAGAGGCACAAGGTTACCAAGGATTCTTCGTAGATGAAACTGAAAGGTAAGGAAAACATTGTGGTCCAGAAAATTCAGAGTTTGACCACCTCCTGTTGAAAGATTACCATAACTAGGAGAATTTCCCCCAAGCGAAGTATTAAAAGGAGAGGATAGCCCTTGGTAAGGGTTCCACGCATTGGAAAAGGGAAAATAACCCTGAAAGTTACTTACGGAGGAGTAAGGTCTGTTCCCCTGTTGACCAAAAGAAAATTGATTCCCAGTTCCTAAACTACTAAAAGTAGGGTTAGTCTATCCTTGAAAAGGATTATAACTTTGATCTTGAGCAGAGAAAGGGAGCGATCCTAAAGAAGGGTTAGAATGAGGTATATGACCAATTCCAAAAGGAAAACCCTGAAAAGAGGCTAAACCACTATCCATAAAAGTCATAGTTATGGAAACAACAGATGGGATGGTTAGAGGAACCTAGGGAATTAAATTAGAAGGCATCCCAAAGGGGAAGGAACTAGTGTGGGAAGAAAAATCTTGGGTTCCCCCACTCGAATATGGAATGGAGGTAGAGCCAAATATTGCAGTACTACGAGTGATAATAGATATAGCAATAATACCTCATCTTTAAACTTAAAGAGGAGTATTCTCACTAGTATCACTCATAACTAGATTTGTGCTCCCATTAGTGGCCATCGAAGGAAAAGGATAATAAAAACTAGGGATTGTCGGCCTATAATTCAGGGTCCCAACATATAATAGAACATCTGGATAATTGGGAGGAAGAGGTGAAGAAGGATTCACAAGGGACTCAGAATATATTCAACCTCAACTTCGTCTTTCAATTGGAAGAGAACCCTAGAAAGGTTTGGAGTATTCCTCTCGAAATCACAACTTACACTAGGTATAACTTGTGAAACTATATCCTTAAGTGTAGGATCAATCTCCGATGCGTTCACTACTACTGATTGAAAATCACCAGCATAATTTCTCCTACGCCTTCTAGAAGAAGGCTCTACACTCGTAGGTCAGAGCCCACGAAGCCTCCTGGACTGATGAACTGGTCAATCAACCATTTTTAATTATTGAGAGAACTTGTAAGGACTCAAAAAAGTATAAAGTGATGAAAATCTAGGAGAAAAGAGAACTCACAAAATTTCCCTAAAGATACAATCAATCAAGCAAATTTCAGGTATTTCCGGTCCAGGTGATCAGGGTCAGAAACCAAAATATAAAAAGCGAAGTAAAGGACCTTTCAAGGATAGTTTGGGATAATGACAGACCAAGATTACCAGTGAAGGTAACACAAACAGTTACGCTAACCTCCAATCAAAAGCCTTTGTCAGTGGAAGTACCTCAGATTCGCAAGGGTACCCTCCAGAAGTACTAATGAGAGTGATACAATGTCTCCCTCAGGTGCCACAGGTATTCCCCCCCACTGTCACCTATGTGGTCCCTAGGAAAGGAAACTAATGTCACCAGTTCGTATCAGAATTCAGGTGAAACAACCTTTGGTCGGGATCCAACAAGTAGGAGAGGGGTATCTCTCTTCCTTCCCTTTACTCGCCCTCATGCTTAACTCTCAGAAGAGAAGAGATTTCCTGGTCAACTTCACGACATTGGATTTCACTCTTTTAATCAGCTTCTATGTTTAAATTTAGACTGGCCTTTGAGAGTTAACTCTCCACACACCTATTCAACGGTCCTAAATGACCTAGACTAGTTGATATTACTATGACAAATCAAAAAACTCTAGCTCATTTTAATTTTAACACTTGATTTTAATGGATTTTCTTAAGTCAAGGGTAAAATGGAAGCAAAACTTTATGATGTTATCGACACAAAAAGAAATCAATATAAAACCTAGCTACATGCACATGCAACTCTTTTTTCTTCGATGAAAGAGATTTCTACAAGGTTCTACGAACAAACTATGAAAGAAAAAAATCTTTTTTCTTTTTCAAAACACACGTTCACACACCCAAAATCAACAAAAATACTAAAAATGCTTACAATGCAACTATCCTAATGAAAACTATAAAATTCTTAATGCAAGATTCTATGGATTACTCATAAATCAAGCAAATGTGTTTCTCAATTAGATCAAGAGACCCAAACTTGACAAAAGGAAGAACAAATTCAATCACAAACATTTTCCCAAAATCAAGTGAATTCAACCTAATGAAAAGACTTCACACTTGCTCTAAATGATAAGAAGACCAAAAAAAACCAAAGGAAAAGAAAAGGCAAAAAAATATGTTTTTACCTTTTTTCTTTCTAAGGACACAAAGAGTTCTTGAGAAAACAAAAGATACTAAAGGCTTCAAGATCAAGATCAAATTCAAGCATAAATAAGCTCAAATTTCACAAGCCCTAGGAATCATAAGCATGATAAAACTTAATGTGAAAAGTGGCTACAAAATCAAACAAAATGATCTGAACAACATAATAAAAAATCTAGCAAACAAGAAAGATTTCGAAGAAGACCAAGATAAATTTTCAAGATTGCAAGAAAGACTTTCTCAAAAACCAAGAAAAAATAAAAAAATGCCAACTTTCAAGAAAGCAAGGCAAAGCAATGTCAACGCTGGGTTATAAGTGAATTGAAATCAATTCCCTGTTCCAAAAGATCAGAACAACCAAGAACTTCACTGATAAGCCTTGAACCCAAACACAAAAATTAACACTTCACCAAAAAATAAACCCTAGGTTGACTAGGTTTTTCCACCAAGAGTGATAGGAAACTAAAAATATGCAAGAAGCAAGACTCTCCCAGATAATTAATGACTAAATAGAGGCAATAAAAATCTTTCAAAACCCTTTATTGGACTTAGCATTTGAAAAATTTATTCAAAACCAAGAATACACAAATGTGCAGTGACAAACCGTGTGTATATGTGAAGGTTCTCAAGGAAACACACTTATACGCGTGTTTCTTTGGACAAAAGTGCTTGTATACGCAACTGTGTGAACTAAAAATTGCATATATAAAATTCAGCAAAGAAAAATAAAAATTTAGGCCTAAGCCAGAAGATTTGACTTTTTGCCCAGGTTACAAACAAGTCAAATATACTAGAAAAACAAGAAACCAACAAGAAGGCCTAGATCAAGAGAGAAACAACCCAAACTAGGAAATACCATATGTATTACCAAGTGGAGTCGCGAATTCTGTTACGGGAATAATACACCCTAGGGTTTGGGTTGAGAACCCTAATAGATCAAAGGGCATACACCAACAAGAAGAAAGAAAACAAGAAATCCTAATGTCTAAACTACTAAAGTGGGAAGAAGAGATAGTACCCAAAGGTCCTACATTTGAGGTCATTCCCATAGGGTCCAAACCCTTTTCTTTCTCCAATGCTTCAAAACTTGCAACTCATTCAAGAAAAGCATATATACTACCATTAGTTCAAAACATGTTCAAGATATAAATGTTAGATCATATATATATAACATGAAATCATACGTCATTGGATCATAACATGAATTAAAGCATTAAGAAATTAACACCAAGAACAGGACAAAGCTTCTTTATTGATGATTGCAAAAGAATGTGGAATAATACAACCTAATTCATCCACAGATCCAAGCGAAACCTTCCTTCGGATCCATCTAGCCCAAGCCTCAATAATCCTCTTTCAAATGCATACACATAGATGCAATATAAAGGAGATGGACATCTCTATGAGGAAACAAGGGTTTCCTATAACTAGGAGTGCAGGAGGCACATGGATAAATTAGACTTGATCAAGGACCAATTGGATATAATATCAATATCCTATCTTTCTCCTCCTTAGGCCTTCCCCATGAGGTGTATTTATATCACCTCAAAACAATTTTTTTAGTTGGGATACAGTTAGGCCACGGGCTCCTATAGGTAGTCTTCTGGTGTAACCCGTAAACCCCACCCATAAAATAGGGATTTTAATTTTTTTTTTCATATTCTAAATCATATGCATGGGTTGTGTATAGTTGGACCCATGTGTGCACACGCGTTTTGAAGGGCACAATCGCGTATGGAATTTAAAATAATTTATTTTAGTAAATGGACCAAGTTTGAAGGGAAAGGGCTGCCTAAGGCCATGACTCACATCATCAAGTATATAAAGGTGATAAATGATGCTATAACAGAAGGATTTATCTAACATCCAACATAATAGTCCACAAAGATGTAACGGTCATTATAACCAATCAACAAGAGAGATCTGTCTAATATCCAATGGAATAATCCACAAAGACGTGACAATAATAGTAACCATTACAACACATTCTCAATATGATAAATACTCAAATAATTGAAATAGTTCAACTACTTTAAAAAAAATGAGAGAAATCATGAATTACAAACATTCATAGAATAGTCTTACAAATATTCATAATCCATGCATGAAGAATGTGCCTTCCATGAGGCTTCCTATATTAAGTAAAAGTTATAAGAAACATGCATATAATAAAATCCACTAGCTCCAATAGTGGAGCACTGGAGCCACTCCTTTCTTCCCAAAAATAACTAGCTTGTCTCTCTAATGCCTTGTGGCAGGAGGCAAGGTGAAAAATTCCTCTTGTCATACAATGAGGGTGTATATATAACCAATGAGGTGATGCTTCACCTTCGTTGTGACTCTTTGACTACCCTCATGACTCCTTAACTTCTTGCGACTTTTAGACTTTACACGACTCTTCACATATTGAATGTGTTCCTTGGACTTCCACTTTATAATACATTTTTAATAAGTAATTACATAATCCACATGTGGCACACAATAACTCATGACATGACATGACATGAAACTACTGACATGGACTGCTTGATGACATGGCAATGTCAATCCACTTCTACAATTGCTTGCTACATGTCTTCTTGAGGATGCTCTTCTATCCACCTCCTTATAGCTAGAGGTTAGGAATCTTCAATGATATCAGGTCTTGAGCTGTGGTCACAAACTGGTGTTCCTTTACTTTCGCTTTATTGATCAACTTGCATAATCACCTACATAGGTGTCTTTTAGCATGTTTCCCTTCTCGATCTTCTTCTTCTTCATCTTGTCATGGTATGATAGAGTACCTGTATTTGCAAGTCACTCATGATGAGATGACACCAGTACGATAAAACCCTTAGTCTAAGTTGACACATGTTGATCCACTGACTGAGTTGCAGGCTAGGAGAGAGGTTCAATGCTACACAATTGTGCAACTCAAGAGCTCAGGGGTGAAGCTTTAGCCTTAAAGCTACGTAATGCACAGTTCAGGATTGATCGATGAAGGAAATTGCACAATTTAGGATGTCAATGTGATAGGCTGAGGGGATGGGCACTGGTTTAGCCCATTGCACAGTTCCGGAAGGCAAAGGAGTCTAGTTAACTACACAATTACACATCTTAGGAGCTCAAGGGATAAGCTTGAGCTTAGAGACTGCGCAATGCGTAGTTGAGGCTAGGCTGGGGAGATGAATTACATAATCCTGGGGGCTAAGGTATGTGCTTGATCATTAGAACTACGTATTGCACAGTCCTGGAAGGCGGGAACTACACATTGCGTAGTGTCAAGGGGCAAGGCTAAGTTGCTGGGAAATTTCTGAAGATTGGCTAAGTGTGGGATCAATGAACTAATGTGATCAATGGCATGAATTGAAAGTGATCATACACTTAGAACACTTGAGAAAAAAAAAACATAGATCATCCGTGACACATGAACCTTACATTTCCCTCAGTGCGACAATTTTGCAATGGTTTACTACAAGTGTGACACTTAAGATACACTTTTCAACCACCATGGTGACACTTGTGCGACAATGCTTAAAAATTTTGGAATGAGTGTGACAGATGTTTACATGGTTAGATGAACTCATTCAAACAAATATAAACCTTAAAACCACCAAAACAAGCTTATACACATTATGCGACAACTAACATGCGAAGAGAAAACATTTTTCCTTTCTTGCAAAAGGGACCAAAACACAAAGAAAACACATGGAATGGATTGCAATGTTTGAGACGACAAAATGAAAGACCAAGGTACGCTCCGAAATTTGGTGCAGGACAAAATTTTGGAGGGTGTTGTAGCTGTGATAACATAATCATATTAGACACATATGACAATACCAAAATACCAATATTTGATGCACCTTCGTCATAATGGTTATTCAATCATGCAGACGGTCAAATGAAAAATTATATGTGATGGGAACACCATACATTAACTTAAATGATATATATATATATATATATATATATATATATATATATATATATATATATATATATATAATATATATATATATATATATTATATAATATATATATATATATATATATATATATATATTACATAACCTTCAAAATAATGCTGTCTAATATATCAAATGCACCATACCAAATGCATGGAGACACCATATATCAATACACCATACCAAACATTAATGCTATCAATATCAATGTATAACGCAACACACGATCATAACCCACCATGGTATGCGAACATACCATTACGTGAATCCTGATAGTATATATATATATATATATAATGGTGAATATGAATGTTGATACAAGTATTGAGGCTGACATAATACAAACGCAATTGTTGGCAACCGTATTAAATATAACTAAAGCTAACCACTAATACCCTTTACCAATTCCAATCAATTCAACACCATATGTATTATTTCTTGCCAAATCCTGACCAATGATCGAATTCCAACAATGGAAAAAATGTTGAGAGATTTTTACGTTAGGTACTATGTGGTTCACAAGGGAAAATTCAGCGAGATTCTCGAATTCGAATTTCGTCTCGACTGTAAGCTTCGCTATGAAAAAATAGAACTACAAGATCGACACAATGATTTGTAAAGAGGTTTTTCTTACTTAGGATGTTCTTAAGCCATGTCGATGGATCATTGCTGAAAGCTAGATAATGAAGGAAGACGATAACAACTGGCCTGAGCCAGATAGGGTTGGGTGTCAAGAGCTAGAAATAGTTATGGGGAATGAACATATTTCCTTTACAGCTTACAAAATAGGATCTCTTGTCGATGTGAAAAGTAGCAAGGATCCTAAAGGCCTTTGTATTTTTTATTATCTTGTTTAGGACCTCAAGTGCTTTGTGTTTTCTCTCATTGGTCTACACTTCAACATTAAGCCTATTTGACATAAATGGTTGCATATACATGAAAATCCATATTATATGATCCTAATATTTAGATTAAAGAGCACAATATATATTTTTGTACTCTATGTATTATTGTCATGCACCATAACTCATTTGAAAGCCAACGAGCCATTTTCCAACAACCCATACACAACACCAATATCATGTTCATCAACAATAATATCAATGCCAATATATATTACTATAATTGGCTTATACATCAATACAACTGTATATATCAATGTTTTTTGCAACAATAATTTCAAATATACTTTAAGCACCATATCAACCATCGAATATAACCACCATCGGATATGTGATAAAATACCAAGCCACACATCTCCATATTAATTCCAATGTATACCACTAATATATATGCTAACATATATCACTTCATAGTATTAATGCATGTAATCTACACTGTCACCTCAATAATATAACACTGAGTATACGTTGTCCCCATGACAATATAACACTAAATATAACGTTGATGTTGTCCCCAATTCCTTAACCAACACATTGTAGAGTAGCATGCAACATGAATCATTCAAGGCTCCATTCATAGTTGCATAAGCAAGGCACAAATGCATTATAATACATACCAATTGAATGCACTGTCATCCAAAGTTGATCATAATATTCATTGTACACACCAATTGAACGAATTGTTATTGGATACCAATTCAATGCAATCTGATATGTTGTAATTGATTCTCCCATCAATTCCTTATTGATATCTTTCCCCCTCTTTTCTTTTCCTTTTATTTTTTGAGTGATGACCAGTGAATGGAATAAGACCACATGGTCATTGAGATGATATTGAGAGCCATATGAGCCAAATCATTCATAAATTTTAGTGATAAGATGGTTGATAGGTGAAGTTTCATTGCAATGAACACACCTTTTTGGTGATAACACATTCTAGAGGATTTGGGATGAACATTGACAGAGAACCAATTGATTTGGCCTGTTATGCGACCAAGAGTCTTTAGAGATTTTCCTTGACATATCTCTATTATAAATTCCATCAAACACTCATATGTTGCTTTGGCACATTTTCTTCATGCACATTGTTGTGTATCTCGTCCAAATCACTTTTGTTTACTAAATGTGGTATCCATATCTGTATCAAGTTTTTGTTTCGTCTCTGTATTGATATAATGTTCTTACTCCAAGATACCTCAGTTCTCTTTAGTTACTTCACTTTACTTTCATAGATCTGAAATAACAATGTTAAAATATGATGCATGCTTTATCAAGATGAATCAATGTTGAATGTTGATGATTTTAAAAGTGCATGTTGGATTCATGTGCATATTTGGTCTTCCGATATCTATGACCTCTTCCAAGAACTTATATGGGCTACTCTACCCTTGTGATGCTGCTTCTTTTTAATAATGAAACATTCTTCTTTTCTCATGCTTTCTTTCATTTTGTTGATCAACTCCTCCTAAGATCGTGATGACTTAAATTTGTCATTGAAGTCACATGTTGCCCCTTTTTCTTCCTCTTCCACACTTTCGTGGCTACCTTCTACTATATAAATTTCCTTTTGGTTGATTGTTTGGTTTGCTTGCAGTGTCCTTCATATTCTGTCTAGATTTCTTTAGGGTACATGAGAGCTTGCAGTCTTTACCCATGTGGCAAATATTTCGACACAAATAACATTTTATATGGTCAAGAAATGGAGAAAATGGTGTATGAATTCTTAAGTCATTTCAAATATTCTTTACATACATTTTGTGTTCAACTACTTTATGTCCAAATCCATTGCACAAAAATAGTAACCATAAAAATGATTTGTTTACCTAGTAGATGATTATCTTCTCTGTTTGTTTTCTTGAGGGAACTTTCTTGTTTGATGCATCTTATGCTAATTATTCTTGGTTTTCTTATTCTTACAATATGATGCTCTATGTACATGTTCATGGAAAAAAGAACATCTGAAATCTTTCAAGGGAGAAAAGAATATCCTTTGAGATCTTCCAAATTTTCTCAATTCATCTCCAAGAGCAAATGACCTTGTTGTAAATGACAATTTATTCATATTATTCTTTGGCTTTTGGTATTGTTGCTTGCTTTTTTTGCTTCATTACTAATCATGCTGTTGATACCTTCTTCTAATGTATTTTTTGAAGTTGCTTTATCATCTTTAATGGATACCATTTCCGAGTTCTTCGTGGAGGCAATCTCCTCTTCTAGCCTTCTATACAATGTTTTCTTTTCATCTAGCTAACTTCTAGCTAAGACAATCTCAACCTCTAATTTTTCACATTGCACCTCTTTCTCCTTCAGCTGACTACTCATCATCTCTTCTGTTCTCCTTACTACTTCAAGTTGTATATTCAAATTAAAAATTTCTTCCTTGTACTCATGAACTCTCTCATCACATACCCACACAAGTTTCTTCAGGTCTTCATTTTCATTGTTCAGTCTATCTATTTCCACCAATTCTAAGTGAAGCCTAGCTTGATGTTAATTTGTATTTTATTCATGAGAGTTAGGTACATACGTACATGCAAAGGTTTCATTTAACTGAACAATTTACTTTTGATAGGGTTTTTTCTTCTTCCTCTTTCTCTTTTATTTTTTTTCACTGTTACTACAAGTCTCTCCTTCATGCATGAGCTGCAATCTATCCCATATTTCTTTTGCAGAATTTAAATTTATTACTATAATCAAGATAATTATTATGAAGATTTTTATATATTTCACATTTTTCTTGAGAATTCCACTATTATTCTTTCAAAGAGGGGGATTCTTTATTGTATCCTTCACATACTAGCTTCCATAAAACAGGTCCATAAGCCATCGGTTCATATTTTACCGTATCTCTCCATTCATGAAAGTTTTATATACTAAGCATAGGTACACTTTGATAATCCATATTCAACTAGATCTACCTTCATGCTGTTAGGATATCACAAAAGGAACTGGCTCTGATGATGATTGATGGAAACTTGATTAAACTAACGGGGGGAGGGGGGATGAATCAATTTAGTACATTCATGGAAATTAAAGTTATTTTCTTTAAAATTATTAACTAAAACATTGAATGATTAGCTTAACATATAATTAACAAAAAATTTAATATGTGAACAACAATAAATATGTGAACGAAAACATCATATCATCACATAAAAACATCACATATGAACACTAGAAATAAGTGGAAACCCATAAAGGGAGAAGACCATGACTTTTTTATTGTTGTGATGTAAAGGCAAGCTACTAGTCCCTTATTGTAGGCTCCAACCTATAAGAGTCTCCTGCCTCAATTTTTTTGTAAGCTACAACTTACAAAGAAACTACAATTCCCATATATTTTTTGTAGGCTCCAACCCATAAGAGGCTCCTACCTTAACAAGCTAAACCCTGTTCTTTACCAAGCTACGACTTGAAATTAGACTACAATACCCTGATACACACATAATAATTTTCTAGCTACGCCGTCTATAAATCTGTATCCCTCCATCTCTGTCTCCACTTCTTCTTCTTCACAAATTTGCTTCACTTATGCTTTACATGTGCTTGGTAATAAATAAATCAAATTATCTTTTACATTCTCCAACTCACTAACCATCCAAATCTCCAACCTCACACAATTTTATAATTGAATTGTGATGGTTGTTAGCATTCCACACACACAAAGTTGAAATGGAAAATACTTGTCTCTTTTCATTCCAAAGGCGTCTCTTCAATTCCAAAACTGTTTAAACTCTTGAATAATAAAACACATAAAAATAATTTCATCATACTCAATTGACATGCATTCATATTCTTCAACATAAATTTCAACATATTCAAATAGCATGCATTAATATAGTCCAATATTAATGCAAGAGTTCCAAAAAAATCATACCATCAATGACACCCATATGAAAGCAAGCTCCAATAAGCTGTTCTCCTTCATCTCCAATACTTACATCAACACAAGGATGCCATCAACAATATCTGTTCAACTATACAATTATTAACTGAGCAATCATGTTTTGTTGTTATTTTCCTTCACCCTTTGCATTACAACTTATTCAACATTTGCAACTTAAACTTCGTAAACATGACATATCAGACATACTTTGTTGTTGCTCCTTTTCCATCACCCTTTGCATCACAACTTCTTCATTCATTTGCTTTAGCCATGCATATTGCCTTGCCTTGTATCATGTATCTTACTTTCATCACAACATCTCATTCATCTTATGCATACATTTTTACCATTAGCCACTACTCCATATGCACACAATCTACTTCACTAATCAACACTAATCAACATATGCAACCTTTCACCAAGACCCTTTGCAACATTAAAAACATATGGAAGAAAGCTTTAACAATCAGTTCTCCTCCACCTCTAAGGCATAAAAAAACATTCTCACACACATATGGTGATCACACTTCATGCTGCTAAGTTTTTCATAACAAATCAACACAATAAAAATATAACCATTTTTGTCAAGCAAGCATAACAATATGTGATCATCATCATAAACATACAACAATCAACCAACCCAATGTAGACAATGTATAAATAAACATGTTCTCTTGTTGCTACTCCTTTGTTGTTCCTTGCTTCTGCCCATTTATTGCTCCTTTGCTTTTCCTTTGTTGTTCATATCACCTTTATCTCTTGTTACTCCTTCTATATATCAATCTCTAACTCATCAACATAATGCCATGTACACACAATATACAAATCAACATGCCATATATTTGTTGCTATTGTTGTTTCTCCTTTGTTTTTATTCTCCTTTTTCCTTTGCTGCTACTTTTCCATCAATGACAACAATGACAACAATGCCAACAAAGGTATGGGCCACAATGGGTTTTGTTGTAACATCAACTTGTTGGGGTCGTAACTTTGGCATACAATATTTGTTTTTCATGCATGATATCTTGTTAGAAAGCTATATCTAAAAAATAAAATTTCGGCTGAAAATTCTCATTTCCCCAAAAAAATTCCATTTAGGCCTCAAAATGGCTCTGAAATTTCGGGACCCAAAAACTGCCAAAAATAGAAATTGCCGAAATAGGAAACTGATAGAAAATAATGTTGGGGGTCCAAGTGGAATAGGTGGTGTTGTAGCGAAATATGTCAAAGCAAAGATTTTCTAGAAGTGGAGTTTACAACTATCATGGCCATGTTCAGAAGGAACAACTTATGATTTCTAGTGGACTTTTATGTCTAGAAGAGATTGTTTTAAGCTGAAGATTTGGGAGAGCATCCCATTACAGGAAAACGTGATAAAGGGTGCCATTGCAAGAGGTATGGATGTTTCAATACACATTTCTAATGTTTCCAAGAAAATATTATATGCTCAGAAAATTGAAAATGCATGGATTGTAAGAACTATGAACTCAATGAAGAGCAAAGGGTTCTATTCCACAGAGAGCACATTGAAAGTTTGAATTATGCTTAATTAGAAACAAATGTTTCTATTAGTGGAACGATAATGTATGATTTTTATGCATCACCTTCACCACAGAAGAAGAGGAAAACCCAAAAACTTATTTTGGACAAGCACCAAAATAATATGGTACTCAGAGGTTGACTCAAACTTTGTAAGTCAATAATGTAAAATACACCAATTTTGCAATGAAGCCTCCCATTTCTATTATTCCAACAATATATACTACTTCACATGTGCGAATGCAATCAACAAATGTTTCCTAAAGATCTCTATTGAATGATGTGGTCTAACCAAATGTTGCTAAGGAACAAGTTAAGCTATTGATTATTGTATCTAGAGAAATTGCTAAAACTTGTGTAGAGGAAAAATGTTTAGAAGATGAGGGTTGAGATAAGTAAATATAGAAAGGGAATGAATTTTGGAGGAAACAAATCTTTAAATATGCTATGGATTCTAAAGACCATTTCAAAACTCATATTAAAATGTGGTCATTTGAAAATTTATGTATATGGAACTCGACTTCAACACAAGCAATCAACTAACAATGCTTTGAGTTTAAAGAAAGGTGGGTTATCGTGGAGCATAGTTAAAAAGATTATAATTTCTATAACGTATTGGGACTAGAGGCATTGATGGTGCAAATCTTGGAGTTCATATGATTATGTAACTTTTTACAAAGTCAAAGAAGGATGGAATTATTTGCTCAATTCCATAATAACCTCTTTACTCTACATCCATTCCTCTTCATGGTGGGAATTTGGTTCCATACTATTTTAATGAGGCAACATGAGGGTTTTAAAGATTTTCGAGGTTAAAAAATAACTAGGAGCAATGAAAACGATGTTAGGTTATTTATATTTTCAAAGATTATTGAAAGCTACATGCATTGTGGTTATTGTCTTTGGATTTGGTCAGATACCTGGTGCATGGAATTTTTTAGGCACATTTTCCGAAGAGGATAAAATGCCAGCCATAATCTCTTAATTGATCACATTTCATTAGAAATGTGGGTTTGGAACTTGTTTCTTAGAAAATTCTATGAAATTGTGAACAAATACATCAAATGCCAAAATTTGCAGAGTTGATGTGATGATATGTAGTAGCATGGGATTAATCGAATTATTTATTTTCGATTTAGACTTGGAGAGAATGCACATCATAGAATTCTTGATTTCCATGCACAAGGAAAACTTCTTCTCACCGATTTAAGCTATTCTTTTCTCACATTATTGAAAATACATAATTATAATGAGGGAAAGGCATAATTATAGTATTAGAGGCAACAAAACAAAAATTTTGTTGAGTAATTCTTGTAGTCTAAGAACTTATAAGATTTTTGTATATGAGTTCAAACGTTGTCATTGCTAAAAACATTACATTTTACAATTCTTATCAACTTGTGTTAAAAGCATTATAAGATAAAAATAAGGATAATTTTCCTTTCATAGAATAGCTTGTCTACACACAATGGTCAAGTAAATCTCCAACATATCAATTTTTGTAGGGGCCCATGATAGAAAACTTTGAATCCATTTTCTGAATAATTGGAGGCAAATTTTAAGAATATGCAACATGGGTTTTTTTTAGCCTAACCCCATTTGATTTCCACTTAAGTGGATTCAAGAAATTGTGAGCATTTTTGGAGATTTAATTGGTTCTTTTGAAGGGTATATACTTAATATTTGTTAATGAATTCCATATTCTGAGCACAACACATTTGTAAATGCTGGAACTTATGCCTTGATTGCCAAAAAGGCTGATTTAAAGCCAAATTCCTACATATTTGCAACTATTTTTACATCTATGAAGGAATTCCAAATAGCCAGATGCCCCCAAATAAGCTAAGAATTCAACAATGTTGACCACCTTTCATGACTTGGTTTCTTCCAACTTGCAATAGAGGTGTTGGATCACCTTGTCAAATACAAATAAAAATGTAACAACCTCGGTTAAAAATCCATGAGGTAAATTTAATAAATGAAAAATAATAACCAAGGTCATGGGACACTTATTCCAAGATGAATCTTGGGTAAAAAATCCTAGTGTGGGTGTTCATTTGGTTTATTATGGCTAAGGAAATTGGTAAAAGCAATGGAAAAGGAAAAGAGGCATTAATTGTAATTTTATTTATGAAAATAATGAAAATTAGGAGAAAAGGAAGGTGAAAGGTCACATGTTGCATGTGAGGAGGAAAATGAAGGAAAATAATGGAAAATGAAGAAAACAGAGGCCTCACGAATAAAAAGTCTTATGAGGATCAGTTCAAAACCTTTTGTTAGTTTAACCTTTTGTCAGTTTAGTTTTGGAGCGCTCTCTCTATTATCTGTACCCTCTCATACTCTTTCACACTTGAGTATTCTTGGAGCACTCTAACATTGGAGGAATAAAGGCAAAGGAAGGAAAATAAAGCAAAAGTGAAGCAAAGATCAAGCAAGGAAGAGCGAGATCAAGCGGCTAGACCAAGATTACTTGCAGGTATTAAGTTGCAGGTATGCTTTCCCTACTAGTTTTTGCATGCATGGTACATGGACGTGTGTATTTGGTTCTCTTTATTTCATTGGCATGGGTTTTGCCAGTGGCGACAAAGGTTTCAACCTTGCCTTTCCATTTCCGAATATCCATGGTGTGATGGGGTTATTTTACTTGGTTGAGATCAATGCCCTTGTTCAAGTTTTTCATTATAGGCCTTATCATCTTATTATTTATAATTTATCGAAGTTTCATGAAGTTTTGGATAGAGGCCTAAGTCCTGACCCTGAAAAAGTGGCTCAAAATTCAGGGTCGCTTGCACAAAACTGCTTGGAAAAGGCCATACTCGCATGGAGGCCTTGCTGTGGGAGTGAGTAGAAGGTCTCAGTCACATGGAGGGCTTGTCATGGGAGTGACTGGGGGTCTAGTTTAGTCAAGAAGAAATTTCTCTCAAGGGTTGGACACCTGGAGGGGTTGGTTGGTTCTTGAAGGTTTTGTAGCTCCTGAGTAAGGTCAGTTTGGTTTTGTTTAGTCGATTCCACTTCCTTAACTATACTTGGGGATTTGAATCATATCATAATAACTCTTCGTCACATGTTTACCTCGATGGAATGGTTAGCTTGGGTAAATGTGGGAGGAGGGTGTTACAGAGTGCTATCCGAGCATGGTTCACCCCTTATACTAGATGGTAAGAATGTGTTTGTCATGCATACATGATGGTTTCATATGTGTTCTTTATGTTTGTGGTCTATGTGCTTGTTGTGTATGTATGGTGGTGGTCAGTGTTGCAATTGTGTCACCATGTGGAAGATGATGGTGTTGTTGTTAGATATGGTTGTCATGAGTGAATGCCGATTATGAATTTGTTATGCATGTCAATGTCTATATGTCATTAATCATGAATTGTCATGGTTATGGTATAGTCATGCATGGTAACTAGATAATGGTTGAAATTATGTCTATATACTGATATTATTATTTTTATATATTCATGTATTGTGCTAATATGGTTGATCTTACAGACGGGATATCCTCCCCTGAACTATATTGAGGTATGTTGGTTATGTTTATATTTTGGTTTAGCTATCATAATATAATTGCAGGAAGAAGGTCAAATATGACTAATAAGATGGTATCATACAGTTCATGAGATTCTCCCTATAGATCAGATGAGCAACATGGTGATAGGTACTCTCCTAACATAACATACACATTAAGAAGTTTGAAGGCAGGAATAAGAAGTTGCAAAGTAGATAATGACATAATAATTGAGGAACATGAGAAACAAGCAAAGGTTAATGTGGTTATCCTTCAGATTTTGTGAGATTTGCAAAGACAAGGGCTATTTAGGATCAGTCATGGACAAGACAATAGGAATAATGGGGAATATGGTAGTAGGTATCATGGTGGAAATCAGCCATATAAAGATGATATGATCAAAGATGGAAGGTTCTAGGACACACATGATAGGAGAGGTGATGGACTACCTGTTCTATTCTACTTCTGGTTATAGGTTCCATAGTCATTATTGTTACACTGAATTTTGTCACCTTGACTATCTGCAGTTTATGTGGCCTCATCAATAGCCACATTGTCCTCTTTGTCAAGCCCCATACCTCTGCTCTTCATGTCAAAACTTCAAAGAGAGAGAAAGTCACTTGAAAACATGTTTATCTCTGGGTACGCAGGTTCTCTCTACCTTACCTGCGTGTACGCACTCCAAATACATTAGACCTGCGTAGTAATACGCTCTGTATACTAAAGCTAGGGTGCGTACCCCTGTAAAGGTCAAAAGGCGCAAGTTTCATCTTTAAAAAGTTACTTGTGGTCACTTCTAGAGCCTTCTAGGAGAATTCTTGACGTGTATTGAGCGCCTCCAGATGGTTCATGCACCCCTATGATAGAGGAGCTTATCCCATCAAGAGAGGAGCTACCCCATCCAAAAGAGGGAGTATCCCATTGATGTTGGAACTGAATAACCTCTTCTAGAATACTATAAATACAGGCATTGGGCCAAAGGAGGAGAGGTTAAAAAGCTGAACATTCTAAAGGGTAAATGCTGCTGGAATTAGGACTTCCATTTGTTGACTTGTGAGGAGAGATCACTATCCTTCCTTGTTGCCATAGTGGGAGTGGGTGAGCTTGTCAAAGTAGAGGAAATCTCTTGCTGGACCCTGGGAGTAGCTTGCACAACACCAAGGCTCAGGTTGTAATGGTTCCTTTGATTATTTAATACAAATAAGTCCATTCTTCTCAATGATTTGTTAATGAATTATTTCATGTATTCCTTGGTCAATATGATAGAGATGCTTTGTTTTATGATGAATATTCAGATGCTATGTAATCGTTTGCTTTGTTAGTGTATGCAGGTCTGAAAGTGAAGGAGGAGCTCATCTGGATCAGCAAGGCTGGACTGCTACAACAAGCGTGGGACCTAAGGTAAGATCGAAAACATTTGAATTCTCATAGAATGGCGTGTATCTAGAGAAGGATAGCTCTTGTTTGGTTTATTTGTCATTAGAGAGTCTCAGACTCCTAGGAAGGTTGGATTTGTCCGCAAATATAACTCATTCCGTGTGACAAATTGGCGACTCCACTGGGGAATCCATTGTTGGGTATGATTTTTCCTTTGTTTGATACTTTGAATTGAGAAACTCTGATTTGTTTCTAGTTTTTGACTGATTGACTGTGAACTTGGGCAGACTAGCTTAGGGTTGAGTTAGTTTTTATTTTTCTTGATTTTGAGAGTAGTACGCACCCTCTGAGTTAAGCACAGTGTGTACTTGTACGCACTTTTTCTTTGTACACAGAGCGTGGCCACACCTGTGCAAACAGGCTGCCTGCGTACCCCTGTCAAAAGCTTAGAAAATTTTAATTTTTTCCTTTTTACCCATTAGATTTTGTTTATAGTTTATTT